>JAAGNO010011171.1:0-27908 GCA_033439905.1 Ceryle rudis | reverse complement strand
GAAAGAAAGAAAGAAAGAAAGAAAGAAAGAAAGAAAGAAAGAAAGAAAGAAAGAAAGAAAGAAAGAGAAAGAAAGAAAAGATCATAGCTTTACAATTTTATATCTCTGGTGGTGCTGGGAAATATAAGTAAGACTAAAAGCATGACTCTTTTTTAAAATTAGGCTAGCTTACACATAGGCAAAATACAGTTCAGGCCAGATTTTAAAAAATAAATAAAGTCAGTTGCAACCTCTCCAGTAAAGAAATAAGTACTGGAACCTAAAGAAGATATGATGTGCCCTACTCAGAATTTCTGTGTAGTTTTGTGCAAATTAATTAACCTCTCTGTACCTGTTTTATCCTAAACTTAAATAGGAGTACTATCTTTTCTGCCTTTGAAGACAGAAATATGTCATATTGTAAAACAATCCTATGGTGCAAGATGACACAGTTACTTAAATTCTTGTTAAACTTATATTCTATTGATCTAGGTAGAGTAGTTCTAAAATAAGTATATATGTACAATATTATGATCTGCAATGTATTTAAATGTAGAGTTAATGATTATGAAATCTACTTTTATTCTTCTTGATAAGGGAGAGAACAGAAGCTTGCTTTTAAGTTTTCATCAAAAATAACGGAAATTCACTGAGAAAAAAAAAACACAAAACAACTTTCAAATAATAGTTCAATTTCAACTTGAGCTAATACAAACAAGGAAATCTGCAATTGAAGTTGACTTCCAATATCTATGCCCATCAGGGTGCCTCCTGAACCACTTCCTTAATGTGCCCCTATTGTATCTTGGAGGGCAGCTGGCCTGTGAATTTCCTTGTTATTAGTTTATGTCCCACTGTTAATTCTCTTATTCTATTACGATGATTTTAGTTATTACATTTAATTTCCTCTTTTCATGTTGCATATATGACCCCAGAAGGATAAACTACCCCCCACCATGCAGACACACTGAGACTCAGTTATCTTCTGATGAGCTAATGTAGTATTGGCCTATTGACAGGTAACATGGAAAAGACATATTCATTACACTTCAGATTTTATTTACTGACCCTTTCAAACCTTTTGAAGAAAAAGTTCTGAAAGATCTGAAATTTTTCACCCTCTGCAAGACACTTGCATAAAAAATTCTCTTTGTCTTTTTTTGGCATACTTAAAGTATTTATTGTCAGATACAAAAATGTTCTGTGTATTTTCTAATATTTCTAATTTTTTAGTGGAATATTTTCTAAATATTTCTTTAGCATTCAAATCCTGAGCCCCACTACCTTTGCTTTTAAAAAGTCTGACATTTGAGTCTTTAGATTGTATTCACCAGACATTCTAACAATGACCCATGTTTTAGTTGAATTGGCTGGACCACAGAGTGGGCAGAGCCTCGGAGGCCTCCTTGACTCTGCTTCTATGAATCTTGCAGTGAATCAAAGATTAGGGTGCTCATTTAGTCCTCTGTCATTACCACATTCAAGCTTGTCAAGGGATTACCCCAGATACTAATCTATCATTAAGAATCAATCTATCATTAAGAAAAGTGAATGGCATGAGAAATTAGACCTACACGGTGAAGAAAAGTCCATGCTGTAAGAGCTCGACTATTGCTGTTTCAAACCTTGTGTCGTGATAAGATCTGAACAGAGAATGAGCAAGGCTTGTCTGGAGGAAGGAGGTGTCAATAGCTCTCAATGTCTCTGTTGTCCTTCTCTGGCTCCTTGCAGATAAGTTAACAACAGTAAGATATAAGTTCTGCATAGGTGGGATGGGGTCGTTTCCCTGAGTTACTTTCTTCTGCTAAATATTGTGGCTGCACCAAAGAGGGGTGGATAGCCAGCGGGACACTAGAAGAAACTCATGCAAACTAACACCACTTCTCTACACATCCTGTGGAAATTGGGGATGCCACCTATATCCCAAGTGTATAACGGGGCAGAAAAATATTGATCTCTGTGACCCAACACCGAAGATCTGGACTGATCCTGTGAGATGTCATTGGATACAAGGGTGGTGATGACTTTCTACATATTTACTCTCTCTCTCCCCCTATTTTTTCCTCTTTCTACTCACTTTTCCTTTTTTTCTCCTTGATATTTAGTTGTGTTGCAAAGTAATTGATAAGAAAATAACATTTATGCCAAACAACTTTATCCACACCGTTTATGGTTTGCTGTTAGTGAGAACCAATAAATTGTATTATATTGTACCTCCGAGTCATTGTCATGACTGCCACCTCTATGACCCTGCCGTGCAGGGACAGCCTCTTTCAGGGGATCACAATTCACCTCCTTCCTGGTCTGATGAGTGGGACAAGACACATTCCTTGCTAGAAGAGGACACACAAACCTGAGGCAGGACATAGTGAAGTCTCCCCGCATATTTCCTGCAAAGGGGAACATTGTTTCTGCTCAGACAGGACTGACTCTTCCCGCACTTTGATGCTTCCTTGTTATTTACTGATATTGAGAGCTCAGTAGAAAAGTCTGATAGGTAACACACAATCAAGAGTGCCTTTAAATGATTTTGAAGCTTTCCTAGGCAGTCAGATCTTTTTGCAATACTCCAGTTGTTCAGAGAGAGCTACAGTCATGAGCATCTGAATTAGGGAAACATAGAGATCAAAAAGTATTCAGATAATAGACCTGATTTGGCTTAGACTTGACTGACTTGACCTGAGTAGTGATACAAGAACAGATGAAATATACAGAAGTACTTGAAACTGAAATAATTATCCCTGACTATGCTATGTATGGCATTGTCATCCATAATTATTGTGGATTCATAGTCATTATGATATGAGCTTAGCTTCCACTATAAGAGAGCTGACCCAGCTTGCACTATCACCTGAAATACCGTAAGCATGAGCCTAGTAATCCCACCTCACAGACAAAGTGAATTGTTTTCTGTGTGCCTTGCAGTTTTATTTGAATATACAGTGTGAAGAGGCATTGTGGGAGAATGAGTTTATAGCCTTGTAGTTATTTTTTTCAGACAAGATCTGGGCATTGCTCCAATTAATATTTGATTTATTTTCTGCAAAGCATAAGCTTTTAGCAGAAGAGTGTGAAAGAGACCTTCTCTATATAGCCATTAGCTTAAAGGGGTTAAAGCATCTAACTGTCAAATGAAATAGTTAGATAGAAATCCTAATTCAGGCAGAGAAATATAAATTTGAACATGAGTATCTTTCATACTGGATCTCATGATTACTGAAGTACTACCAGAGTCAGAGGGACTCCATCAATGCCTTAATTATTCTGCTACAAGGAAAAGATGGCCACACCAAGTTATATAAAGACATATATATGCATGTATAAAATGTCCCTCGGCTATAGCCCAAGTCTTCTGAATTTCCTATTGGCTACCTTAGATTGCTTCATATTTCACTACATATTTTGTGATTCAGGCTCTCAGGAGTTTGATTTGTAACGTACTCTGTGTATGGAGCAAGGTATAATTCCAGTGGGTAGATGGACATATGAGAATTAGTCATCTTAATATCAAAATCCTTTTGTGAGTTTAGCCCAAAGGATTATTCTTACATTTAAGAGCTACAGACTCATGAAAGACAGATCCAGCTGAATATCTTAAAGGATTTAAATAGCTCCTGTTTATAAAAGTGGGCAAAATGAATCCAAATTTCATCAATTTCTGCTAACTTCTCAATGTGCCAAGGCAGTATATTTTTGTGTTATGCAAATGTCAAAGCCAAGATCTTTTTCTGGAATCTGTGTTTGCTTCTCACTTTATATAGTATACATAATAAGCAATGCTGTACTTTATGGCAGGGGAAGGGGAGGACATACATCTTTAGCAGAATACTTGCAGAGGCATGATATTTTTAGTAGGAGTAAGTTCCATTTGAAATGAGTTAGCTGTGATAAATTTTAATCTCAATAAGATTACATTAGTAATCTTTTCTCCAATATTTGATAGTATTTTTCTCACTTGAGACCTACACAAGGCCTAAAATCTTTTTTTCCCCCAACTTTTGTATATTATTGGCTAACTAATTTCCTTTTTTAGTTTTTGTCTCATTACCCGAACATATTTTATTAGTGTTCCTCCATATTGGCTGCCTTTCAAATTTAAAGCTGCCATTTCTCATTTGTAAAACTATTTCAATATGCATATAGCATCTTTCACCCAGTAATACCAGTAATGACTTTGGAAGGAAACTTCACACATGGCTACAGCTGTAGCTTAAGATTACACAGAGGTATCTTCTAAACCTATAGAAAATTAATTGTCTATGTGTTTGTAATCTTATGATCTTCAATCTCGTCAGTGTTGCAGAATGTAGAACCATGTAGGCTGGAGCCAGATCACATAAGTATGTATATATATATGTGTATACTTATAAACAAAGTTGTGGACAGGTATATATAGTATGCATACTAAACTTTCCTCAAATATTCTGTCTCTTCTCTGAACCTACACATAAATATTTCATTATAGAAAGATCTATGTATTTGACAGCCATCAGTATCTTCAAGATTAAGTACACAAATATGTAAAAGTTAATTTTCTACAACTTTTCTACAAATTTTCATAACTTTTACAGTCACTCTGGTAAATAAAACATAATGAGGAGACAAGCAAGGTTCAACAGAACGAACAATTACATAACTTTCCTAAAGAAAGTTAGAACACATCTTGAGAAATTTAGATTGTACCCCATACATATATAATATAAATTCTAGTTAATGATAATGGAAAGAAAAAGGAAATGCCAGATATTTGATCAACACTTGCATTGGATTTATTTTTCCCCTTGAAAGTAACAAAATTGAATTCTGAGGATGTAGTATTAATTACCTTACTGTAAGATAAATGTGGCCAATATTAAATTAATACATAGATTAAATTCAGTTTTTAAGAATGATTCATTACCTTTTGACAATCCCCCACAAAATTCTCAATGACAGCATCCTAGCACAAACTGGAGAAAAAAACCTGTCTCTTTCACTAGCTATAACTTCAGATAGAAAGACTGATGCGTATGTAACAAACTAAATTCATTCTAACCTGAAATGTCCTTTTGGTACAAGGAAGAAGGTCACATTAAGGGAATCATGTTTTAATAGTTACTGCCAGGCCAGGCCTTGCTCAGTTTCCTTGTGGATTTGTCTGGATGGCTTTTAAGTCACTAAGGAAAGGCCATTTATTTCTGCCTTGACAGTTGTATCTGACAGTGGATGCTTGCTTTGTTGTACCTTAAAGTACAACATGAAATACAGGAACAGGATTCACTGTAGAGGCATCAACAGAGAGTCAATCTGTACTACAAACTATGTGCCTGCACAGATGATTAGAATTCACACCATTCAATTAAAATGTAGTCTCTTTTCCTCATATGCCCCTGTGCGAACCCCTTGATCTTCCCCCTTCTTTTTTTCTTTCCTCAAAAAAAAAACCCCATCAAACAACAACAGCAAAAAAAACCCACCTAAAGTAAGTGATCTGTGAAAAGAACTCTCCATTCCAGAGTTGTATATGAATAAACATTTTAGCAGATTTATTTGTTCAGTTCTAGGCCTCAATGTATAATATTCTTTTGTGGCGTGATCATGAAAAACTTGTGAAAGAACATCTTCTTAATACTTCAAAGAGCCAGAATCTGTGTGGCCCATTTCTACCTTTCTTCATATTACTGTCTGTGTATTTGCTGGTATGTACTACCATGAAGAATGTGGCCTCAAATCTAAATCACTGCTTTAGTATTTAACCTACATAGTCACACAGGACTTAAGTGTTAATGTGCCAGCCATAGGGGAGAACACTTGGAGACCTTTAGGAGCATTTATTTAGAGACATCTTATTTCTGTGGATTTAGGCATGAATTAATATATTTTCAAAATTAAAAGGAAAAATAAATATTCCCCAAAACCTTCATCATCTGAACATGGCAGGAAGCAAGGTACAAAGAAGGGCTTAACAAAAGTATTAACATGGCATTGTGTATTTGCACAAGAAAAAATCATAGCACAGCAAGTAAAAAATTTACTTGTTAATTCAGATAAAACCTGACAACTCAGTGAAAACCTGAGGATGAATAAATACTCCAAGATCAATACCTAAATCCATTACAAAGAGTTCACAGAACTGCAGCTCAGGAGAGAGCTTTCTGTGTTCTCATCCTGCACAGCTTCTTGTCTCATGGATCATGCCAGCTTCAAGATTGACTGCCTGCCCCTCTTCAGGAAACACCTTTCCTTTCACTAAAATGCACCATAGGAACACCACAAAGTCTAGCCTCCAGTTGCTGCAAAAAGAAGAGGTCTATCCTCTTTCTGCATCTGCACCCTTCACCACAAATCACAGATGAAACTTCAGGTAGTATGAAAAGACTTTGTTTGTGTACAAGTTATAGCAACTTCCCATAGCAGAGCAAATTTAATAAATGGAGTAAGCTTATACAAGGAAGGCCTCAGCAAAAGAAGATCCCAAGAAGATGTCTGTGGAATGGTGCAGATAAATGCATCTGCTTTACTTATACACTAGAGCTAGTCACACACACAGCTATGTTATGTGGCACTGGAGAACACCTTGCTCTGGCTAGTGGAAATAGAGGGAGAAAAACCATGTGAAAGTCCCCAGAGAATCCCCATTAAATCTCAAACACGGTGCTTAAGGTACCTTGATTCTCACAGGCCTTATCAGCTTTTGACCATCACTGTCTTGGTGCGCTTACAAGGACCGATGTGCATCACGGAAAGTGGAAGGGCTCCAAGTGTACAACAAATCTGTCTCATAGAAATTTCCTATATGTGGAGGCATACCCTGAACTTTTCTTCCAGTTGCTTCATCTTAGATCCAGAATAACAACGAATCTGTCAAAAAAAACCCCCCAAAACCCCAAACCAACCCAACCAACCAACCAACCAAAACAACAACAAAAAAACCCAAAACACCAAAACCCTGCACTTTGGAAATATTTTGATTTATATCCAGAATTTTGATTTATATCCAGAATTTATAGCCTGAAACAGATCATTTGTACTGTTCTTCAACAGCCTCAGGTGATCGAATCACTATTTATTCTGATCCAGAGGTGCAAATATGTGTATATGGTTCAAATTTACTGAGTGTGGAACTTGCATACAAACAAATTCTATTTACATATTCTATTGATCCCTTAAAAACTCAAACTTTTTCCTTTGGAGATAACCCAGTTCCATGTAAGGCATAATGCAAGGAAAAAAACCCCAAAACAAACAAACCAAAAAAACCCACAACAACAAAACCCAACAGGGTATTCTAATACTTTGCTGTACTAAAAAAAAAACAGTTTAGACATTTTATAAATGGGATACCAGATCTCCAGCACAACAGTGTAATGGTCAAATGCCAGACCTGCACTAAGAAATCCTAAATGAAATAATTCTGTGGGTAACCTGACAAAGTCCGTAATACTCTTCTAAAAAATGGAAATCACTTTTCACACTTGAGGAAAAAAAATAAAATCTGTAATTATGTTATGAAGAGCTAAATAATAAATTGTTATGATGATTCCTTTTTTTTTTTTCCTTTGTTTTCAGTTCCACAATTACATTCATAACTGCACAGAATGATGATATGATGTAGTAAAGTTGATAGTCTGAATCTCAGGATTCATTACTAAACTACAAAGGGATTTTGTTTTGCAGACAGAAAACAGACAAAGTTATTTGTACTCCACATTACATCCTAGTGACCAGAAACAGTGTCCTAGAAATATATAAATTTAGTAATCACCACAGACTTTGTTTTTAGGGATGTTTAGTGGATGCAGAGTTCTTCTCTGTAGTGTTGCACTGGGCAACCTGTAGCCTTAAAATAGACATAGAACATATCTGCAGAGGAAAGGGAGAAAAGCAGAACACTGTATGGCATGATATCTGCGTATATACTTAACAGAACTCTTCATCAAATAGATATTCATACAAAAAGGGTAAAGAACAACATAAGGATTTAACCATGCGGTGAATGTCTGAACCAATGGAAGGTATAATCCTAAACTCTATCATTTACCATTAGGAGTCTCATCATTTTGCCAAGACCATAGAAGCTTCTGAGACTTTTCCCCTTCAGAGACACTATATGTCCTATGATATCAGTGGAAGTAGCCCATAAACCTTAGTACATATAAAAATTTTAAGAGGACTGGGTCCTAGGACCACAGCTCTAAGTCTTATGGTAATGCGTTGTGATAGCATTGCCATATGGCTGGTTTTCAACTGGACTGGCTGCTTTTGCTATGAATACACCAGTTGGCAATACACAGGAGCAAGTTAATCTAAACATGTTCAGCAGATACACATCTTAAGGTGGCTGGTTCTTATGGACTTGAAAAATAGTTGTGTTAATTTGGCCTAGGAATAAAACATACATGAAAGAGTTTTTGGTAATGTTCTTTGCACATTTTGTGGAGGAGTTTGCTGCTTTCTCATTATATTCTGAATTCAGTCTCTGGGACAAAGGCAAGAGTGTTGAAACTGCATAGGTCTGCCTAACTCACCATTTGCAATGTTTTTCATGCTCTTGGAAAAAAAAGATGCAGTTCTGATCTTTTTTTTTTTTTTTTTTTCTGATGACTTCAACGAGAATAAGAATAAGGCCTAAGGTCACAGTTTCCTTGTTGTCTTTTTCCTCATTTTTTACATTCGAACTCAATTTGAGATAAACTTTGCCCTCTGGGGAAGCAATTACAGATAATAATAAAATCAACATAAATTAAAACCTGATCATATTTACAATGTCACCAGTTTGTGAATTAAGTTCCCTGTGTGAAATGTTTTTTTCTGCTTAGTTTTGGAAGGGTCATTACTATGTATATTCTTATATGTATAAACAGAAACACTGATACATCAAAAGAATCATTATTCTTTGTAGTGTGATTTCTTTTATCTATCCAGTACTGATAATGAATAACCTCAATCCGGAAATAAGTTTTCTTGGCACCCAATTTCCCTCAGTGTTTGGATCCATTAGTGAAAAGTTATTATATGTATCCTGTCTTTTTTTTTTTTTTTTCCCAAGAAAGTGCACAATCCTTTTCATACGCATAGTAATGTTGATGCTTTGGAATAAATCTGCAAAACAAGACAAAATGACAAATCACACATTTAGGAACTACTTTTTCAAGATCTAAGGAAATTAACACATGAAACAAGTAAACAGTGTTTTACATGGATTAAATTACTTTTCCTAAAGTGAGCAAAAGATATATATAAAAAAAAGAAAAATAAAGGAAAAAAAGTATGTAAGAAGTTCTTTACTTTAAAAAGAAATATGTGCCTGTGCTTGACAAACTGAGACAGTGAACACGGGAAATTGAAGAATAGTAGAAGGCAAGATACAAGAAAGTCCTGGAGGTCATTCTTAGCCATCCCAAATGCAAGATAGTTCCCTATATCATGCTCCTGGGAGTTTGGTCCAGTCTGATTTTAAATGAATCATCTGATATCATTTTTACAACCTCTCTGAGGAGGCTTGTGAGTCTCAGACACAGAAGTTATTAAGGCACTAGAAGTAAAATTAGAGTCAAAGGGAAAATAAACTGAATAAAATGTTATGTATAGTTATGGTTTGCCATCCAGATTCTATTAGAGTTAACATAATGAATGTGCATGCAAGCTCTCAGCAGGATGCCTGGCAAGACCTAATTGAGGATTTGAGGCTGAAGGAAAATAATCTTGTCAAGGAGTGTAGATCTTGAAAAGAAGTGGATTTATATGTAGAAATTTCAGAAAACCTTTTCATATATTTATATATCTCTTCTCCAAAAAGAGGAAGAGGAAATATGACTGTGGTTCATATCTCCCACAGAAGTTCAGAGCCTTTTTTTTCCCACTAGAAAAATAAAGGTGTGCCTTTCCCTTGTGTTAAGTAACATAATCACTATGACATGAAATAAAGTCCTAATTAAAGTTAATTGGTTGGCAGCTTTAAGAAAAATTAATTGCATACAGTAAATTATAGGTTCCATACTAGCTCTCAGCCTTACCTTGTTGTTCCACTGCCTGAAAGCCCCAGTCTTTTCCAGTGTTTTATGCAAGTCCATCCAAGACACTACACCTTTTTTCCGAAGAAAAGAATGCAAAATTTGCAGCCCTCAACAATACCTGAGTGCCCACTACATCTCTTACACCAGCCTGGTAGAGATTGTGCCTCTGGATATTCCCTCTGTGGGTTTGTAGAGGCAAAGAAATAACCTGATTACAGCAGACATCACACTGAAGGGCTGAGGTGGTCAGGATATCTTGGGCAAATTTGTGGGTAAGCATCCCACACCACACACCTGATGCCTTAAGGGCAGGTGTCTGAGCAGGAGACTGTCATGAGGTCTGGACTTATCAGGCTGTGTGCCCTGCCTGCCTGTGTGGACAATATGTGGGAAGGGTGTAAGTCTTCCAGATGCTTCAAATGGGTTGGGCATCTTAAATACTTAACAGCTGGCAGCTGCAGACTACTGTGCTGCAAAGGAAAGAGCCAAAGAAGGGACAGAAGAAACCACAGTGTGTTTTCTTGCTGGGGAGAAGCTGGGGTGATGCTGTCCCGTGGGCAGGGACAAACATGAACCCCTTCAGCTTAGAAGATCTCCCAAAAGGAGGAGCCTCTGCTAGGGCTCTCTAGCTTTTTCTTGAAAAGTTTCCAAGCCAGCCAAGGTTTGGCAGACACTGCTTTCTGCTATCTGGAGCTGGCCGTGACCAGCCAGCTAAAACACCTCACCCTGCTGGCTGTGGGTCCCCCCCACAGAACAGCTTCCTTTTACACCCATAACTAACAAAAACGCTACAGAGAAAAATACATCATCTTGAAGCTGTTTTCTCCCATTCTGGAGGAATCCTCCATCAGCTGTTTTGAACAATATAATAATTGTGTGCAGCACAGTTGTAAGGCTGAAAATCTGTCCAAAAATATCAGTTTATTTTGTCTTTAGCACGTTTCTAATTTGTAAGTGCAGACTGGTCTTACTCACAAGATGGGAAAGCTATTTTTGTGCTGTTGCCAAGATACTACTGGCAGTAGCAGACTGATCAGATAGCAGCTGTCAATAGCTGTGACAAACTAACATGATGATTCAAAGAAGGGAATTTAAATTATGTATAACTAACAGTGGTACAGAGTCTGCCTGATATAACTCCCACATGCAAGTCTTCTGCTCCTGCCTGGAAAGTTGGATAAGTCAGTCCCATTCCTTCACAAAGCTCTCTGTGACACTAAATAATAGAATAACAGAATAATAGAATGGTATGGGTTGGAAGGGACCTCTAGAGATCGAGTCCAACCCCCTTGCCAAAGCAGGATCACCCAGGGCATGTCCAACAGGAATGCATCCAGGTGGGGTTTGAAAGTCTCCAGAGAAGGAGACTCCACAACCTCTCTGGGCAGCCTGTTCCAGGCTCCATCACCCTCACAGGAAAGAAGTTCCTCCTCATGTTGAGGTGGAACCTTCTATGCTCAAGTTTATACCCATTGTTCCTTGTCCTATTGCTGGGCACTAGAGAAAAGAGATTAGTCCCTTCCATTTGACACCCACCCCTCAGATATTTATAGACATTACTAAGGTCCCCTCTCAGTCCTCTTCTCTCAAGACCAAACAACCCCAATTCTCTCAGTCTTTCTTCATAAGGAAGGATGAGAAGGACATAGAAGTGCTGGAACATCTCCAGAAAAGGGAAACGAGGCTGGTGAAGGGCCCAGTGCACAAGTCCTGTGCGGAGCAGCTGAGGGAGTTGGGGTTGTTTAGTCTGGAGAAGAGAAGGCTGAGAGGAGACCTTATCACTCTCTACAGCTACCTGAAAGGAGGTTGGAGTGAGGAGGGGGACAGCCTCTTCTCCCTGGTGACGTGTGACAGGACCAGAGGGAATGGCTACAAGCTGCACCGGGGGAGGTTTAGGCTGGATATTAGGAAACATTTCTTCACAAAAAAGGTTATCAAACATTGGAATGGTCTGCCCAGGACAGTGGTGGAGTCACCATCCCTGGAGGCATTTAAGTGGCCCTGTGGACCTGGTGCTCAGGGACATGGTTTAGTGGTGAGCTTGCAGTGTTGGGTCGAAGGTTGGACCAGATGATCTTGAAGGTCTCCTCCAACCAAAGACATTCTGAGATTCTGTGATCTGGGAAATCAGAGGGAAACAGTTAAGTTTAGAGGAAGGATACAGAGTGGATACAAAATGTATTCAAAGATAAATGAAAGTGTAGATCCTTAACATCATGAGAGGTGGCTGGTGCAAGAAACAACTTAGAGTTATCACTCACAAACCCCCTCACAGAACCTGTACTTCATACCTAGCATAGACTCCCTTAGAAGTCTGCAGTATAGCTTGAAAGCTACTATAAAGATGACTTTGAGGAGCACCACACTAGCAGAAAGAATTATGGGATTGAAAGCTACGATTAAAAGACTTGAGGAGCATAAGCAAATTCAGGAACACAAAAGGGGTAGCCATACCTAATGCACCGTAAATACTTTCTGCAAAAGCTTAACAAACACAAGCCAGAAACATTTCACAAAAGCAAGATTCTTTACCTTTATTGCCAGCTCTTCAACAGTAAAATCTAATAATGCCTTATGCTTTCTTCAGAATTTCTTCCAGGATAGCAATTTTCGGTATAAAATGCTGCACTTAAAAATATGTCCAAAATAAAAGAGACGTAGTCAGAAAAGGAGTCTGGATTTGCTTGATCTTTGCACAAAAACTGAAGAATAAGCATTGGCAAAAATAATGCAATTTACATTCAGGATTGAAAATGATTTTAGCGCAATGTGTACACACTTTGCATTTATATGTCTGTAGCTTGGCATATACAGCATAACGAAATAATTTACTAGTGCTACTAGCTCTTACATTAGGGATTCTGTGCCCACATAAAAATGTAAAATGTATCTCCTGATTGTGAGCTGTATGCACTTAAAATGTAAAATCTCTATCCAATAAAAATGCTTCAAAGTCACCTTGCACAATGGAATGTATGAAATAACACTAAATGTTTTAAGAATAGATTTTTAAACAGAAACTTCTTATCTAGATATAATTAGTGTAATATTTTTAAAACATAACCACAAAAAAAATTTATCTTTTTCTATGTGTATGTATATAAGCCTCTGTGTGTATACTTATATATGTACGTATGCATACCTATATAAACACACAAATATAATCATATAATAGACAACATTAGGTTCAGTATAATACTATTTCTGAAATTTGTATCTTTTGCCTTCCTGTAAAGCTGCAGAAAGAACTCTGCAACAATATGTGATTCCTGCACTGTGTACCTTTTCAGTGTCAAAGGAAGGGTTAAACCATAAGCAAAAGAGAATACACAGCATTTTGCTGACAAAGCACAACTATAAAATGCTTTCAAATGAGCTAAACAAGGATCCTGAATGTCTGTGGGATAACAGTAAAACTTGGATCAAGTACTACGGTTGGGAAACTCCATTCTGCCAAATGGAGATTCACTTAGACAAGTCTAGATTGGGAAGGTTCTGAAGTTGCCAGAAAGTTCAAAACTCTTTAGCTGCCACTTCAGTGTCTCTGGAAAACTGTATTTTTTGCCTCTATTTCCCTGTCAGCCCTAAAGACAGGCCAGAATTCTAGGGCGGCAGTAGTAAATATTTGATTAATGCAGAGCTTGTAGTACTTTTCAGCTATATCATCCCTTCCAGATAGGAAAGCAAGAGTAAAAATACGTTTTTCTATCGGGTTTACGTGGCAAGATTTTGGTAGTGGGGGCACTGCAGGGGTGGTTTCTGTGAGAAGATACTAGAAACTGTCCCCATGTCAGTCAGAGACAGTTTCAGCCATCTGCAAGACAGACACATCGCTGTCTGAAGTTGGGCTGGTATTAGCAGCTCCACTGGTAGTACCTCTGTGATGATCTATTTCAGAAAGGGTAAAAAAAGCAGCACAGGAGTGAGAATACGTGAAACAAACAGCGCTGAAGACACCAAGGTCAGTGAAGAAGGAGAGGGAGGAGGTGCTGCAGGTGCTAGAGCAGAGATTCCCCTGTAGCCCATAATGCACTTTGTCCTCCTTCAGCCCCTGGAGGAGCCTACGGTGGAGCAGATATCCACCTGCAGAAGACCTCACATCAGAGCAGGTAGGTGTATGCAGCCCGTGGAAAGCCCACACAGGACTGGACTCCTGGCAGGAACTGGGGCCCATGGGGAGGAGCCCACATAGGAGCAGATTTCCTAACAGGACCTTTGACCTCATGGGAGGGATCCATGACCATTCTTTTAGGACTGTACCCAGTGGAAAGGACCCACACTGGAGCATATTTTGAAGAACTACAACCTGTGGGAAGAACTCATGATGAAGCATTCTTGAAGGGCTGTACCCCATGGGGAGACCCCATGGTGGAGCAAGGGAAGGTGTTTTTAGTTTTCATTCTTATTTCTCACTATCTTACTCTGTTCCAATTATTTGACAATAATTAAATTCATTAAATTTTGTAATAATTAAATTATTTTCCCCAACTCAAGTCTGTTCTGCCTGTGATTGCAATCAGTAAGTGATCTCCCTGTCATTATCTCAAACTCCAAGCTTTTAATTATATTTTCTTCCCCTATACTGGTGAGAAGGGTGATCAATAGAACAAACTGGTGAGCACCTGGCAGCCAGCCAAAGCCAACCCACCACAGTTATTAAATTTGCCAAAAATTCACAGATTTCAAAATATAAGGACAAAATTTTTAACAATTCCATACTGAAGGTGGAATACTAAAAAAAATTGAATTATGTGATTCCTGGAGCATTTGGGTTTCTTTGTTGCTTTACTGCTTTATACAAATGCCTAGCAAAATGCTGTAAGGGAATTTCCAACGAAATCAACATCTAACATGGTGGAAACTTTTACATTTGGATCAATTCCTATGCAAATAGGAAACTTCTGATGAAACCTTCAGAGTGTGCTGCTGGCCACAGTATGCAAACACTGCTTCTGTGTCTTGCCCGGTCTAAAAGACCACACTAACAAGTCTAAAAAAATCAGAGAGTTTTTCAAAGAGATGGGAACAAAAAAAAAGTTTATACAACCATTGGATCAGAAGTGACAGACTTGCTCTCCTAGCACCTATCCTGCAAAACAGTTATTTTTGCATTCATTTTTAAATGTGAAAAATATGTGATCACTTGTTATCTTAAGTTGATAGCTAGGATTTACAAACTTTTAAAGCTTTTAACTTGGTTTTACAATCTTATTTAGCAGCAAACAGGAATGAACACTAGTTCTTGGTATGTCATTACTTCTTGTGACAGGTATCAAGAACAAGTAGAATTAGGAAAATAATGTATCATGGAATAACAAAAGTTCAATGTTATATCTTAAAAACTGAAGGCATAGAAATAAAACCATAAATCCTTAATTGTGTTATTTTATTGATTGTTTTTAAGTTAATTTTCCTTCTTTAAAAAAGGAATTTCCCCAGCATAGTGTTTAAAAAATAATGATCAGCCAAATGATTCTCAAATGGCCATTAATCTCTAAGACATACCTTAAGTCTTTGTTGTTGTTATTTTTTATTAATAAACTATGCCAACATAGAATCTTCTTTTCAAAGGTGAAAATAGAGATAGGACAAAAGAACTTCAAAATAAAGTAATTAGACCGAACACATGAAATTGCCTTGGGTTTACGTAGGAGTTTAGAACATGACATTCCAAATTTATGATTCAGACTCACATGTATGAGGTGTGCCAGAAATCATCCTTACCTTCACTTTCCCGCTGGGAAAGGTAACAAGAATATTGAGTCTACTCATATGGCTGTCAGAAGGAAACCCCACATATTAATAATTGTCAAGAACAGAGACAGATGTCATTTTTTTCTGCTTCTAATATTGGCCCATGGAGAGAGACAGGGGCCAGGTAGACCAAAAAATTTTAGAAGCCTAAGTGACGTAGGAAGAAATAAGACTATGGGTCCTAAATAACTGCTGGGGCACAATAGAAAACAAAAGTAATATTGTAACCTAAATGCACACAGAAAATCTCTATGAACCTGTGGAGAAGTGTACTTGAATATTAAGCTTGAACTTTGCAGGAAAGCAAATTGTCAAGAAAGAACTTAATTTAGGGGGCTCTGACTGGCAAATTGAGGAAAAAGAGAGGGTGAAGGGAGAGGGAGAGGGAGGAAGGGGGGAGACAGAAAAGGGTGGGGAAGAGAGGGAGAGGGAGCAAGCCACTCAGGAAGGACCCATAGCCAGTGCCTAGGTCACGTACTTGTGATGTTGGTGACCTTCAGTAAAGTAGGTGCTCTGCCTTCTCTGACACAAAGCCTTGCAGTTGGACCTCTCATATGTGAGTGTCTTCACTAGTTCACTGCTCTGTAATTTCCTTTCCCATTGCATTGTCTGTTTTTTGAGCAGATAGTATACCCTGAACATTTCAGACTCATATCTAAACAACAGTCTTGGTCATGATAAGCTATGCTTTTTAAAATCATGATAAAAAAGCTCCAAATATTGTATATGCTAGGGAACAAGGTGTTTGCACAAAAAGTTATGTAATTGCCTGACCTTCCCCTTGCGATTATGTTCTTCCCATCCTGCTGTTTTCCCAGCTCTCTATTGTTATGCCATATCTGTCATTGGACGGAAAACCCTCTGAGCACAGAGTATACCTATGTGCCTAGCATATTTTGGGTCATGCCACAGTATACACAGTACACAAATAGGGGCAGTAGCTTCACCATATCTGTATCCTAAATGTTTGCAAGCTGGGTGTTTGCTTGCTGGTATTTGGTTGAATCACATTAATTAAAAGCGCTGTTTTCGCAAGCACAGGTAGTTGTGCTCTTGCCAAAATATCTTAGTCTTTGATGCTGCTGTAATATTCTCTAACCTTGTTCTTGTATCACACCCTATAACGTCTTTTTGTTTTGAAGGGCGAGGGTTTATTTCCACTGAAACAAGCCATCCTCTGACGTCAATGGACTGAAATTTGGGATAACAAAAAAGAAATTGCCTAATGGTAGCAGGAGAAAAAAAAAATAATAGAGACTTATTAATGGCATCTTCCTACAGAAGGGGAAAAGATAAAGACCTGAAATAATAATAACCAGATGACTAGTCATTAACTGCCCTGTCAGCAGTTTAAGACTTTCCAAGTCTTTCTATCAACAGATGGACAATTACACTGGTTGTTTTCCTCCATACACACTTTGAAGTTCTGTTTAACTCCTTGTGTATGCTTTAACATGCTATGTGCTTTCAGATGTTAAGCAAGACATATTTTATCCTCAGAACTTCCACTGGGGGATCCATCATGTAAGCTGCTAATACCTACAGAAATGTATCTAAAAATTGTGTTTGTGTTTAACCAAATCATTAACACAGACCTTACGACTGGACTGTACTGCTACACCCAGGTGCCAGCTACAGTCACCTGATATGGGAGAATATATATGAGGACATGGGTGGTGATAGTTACCCACAGACTGGCAGTAGCTGAGGAGATGTTTTGGAGAATTTTAGAGGAAATGCAATTTTTTTCACTATACTACAGAAACATAATCTCTCTGGAATTTCCACTGCCATATACAACTTTGTCTATGGTACATCATCCAGCTGAACATCTTTCTCTTCTTTCCTTGCTTTCTACACAACAGAATTTTAGCAGGTTTCATATAGATGGGTTCTGGATTCTTGAATTAATAGAAAATATTCACAAACACACATTCAGATTCTTAGAAAGAGTTAGTGACAAACCATTTGAGTTAATGAGAATTAACCATGCCATTAAAAATCGCCCATGACTGTCCACTGAGAAGTAGAAGACTAAGAATACAATACTTTGAAGTGCTCACTTGGTTTTATTTTGTTAACCTGAGTTGACAGAAAATCTGCAATGTATCAAAACCACATATATATATAATCAACATAATTTTATTAAAAAATAATTTTAGAAGACCATAAGTGCATTTATTAACACACATTCATCAGCTTCAGAAGAGATGCCATATTGTAAATGTACAAATCAGTGAACCCTGGGGTTTTTTTTCAGTTTACTGATCAGACTGAACAATATAAAATTACGTACAAGAGTTGGTGAGGAAGGACACTATTTTCTCATGTTCCCTGAAACAGTTATCAAAGTAGTCAGTCAGAGCCTTTATTTTCTTCCATGGGTTTTTAACAGATTAAGGAACAGGTAATAGGAAGACACTAAACTTTTTCAATGAAGAGAGTAGTAGTACTTTTTGATATCAGACCCTTAGAACATACTATATATCCCTGTCCCCCCCAGAATTTAAAAACTATAATCTCAGAGTGGAATGTCTCCTTTTGGGTTATGGGTTTTAAAGTTTCTGGTCTGGGGTCTTCTTTTAATTTTCATCTTCAGCTTTTATATATGGTATATAGACCAAAGGATTATATTTCAGGAAAGGAAACTATTTAGAGCACTTAGTCTTACTTATTTATCAGGGAAATAATTTACTGTCTACTTTATAAACTCTTAGTTATCTCAGTGATAAGCACTGCAGAAATCATAATGGTCTTTTACCACCCATGGGTCTGTGTAAAGACCATAAAGGTCACAGACAACATTCATGATATCACATGAATCCCACCCTCAACTTTCTAGATTTCCAAGTCAAAACAAACTATAAGCACACAGGACAGAGGGCCCTGCAGACAATCTGCCATAGGTTTTTCATTCTTCAATTTCAAAAGTATCAAAGAAATTAAAATGTATTTTTTTTTCCTCTTGATTTAGAGGATTTGGAAAGATTTTTTAGAAAAAAATAGCTCTAGTCATTGTAGGTGTATGGATAGGCTTGGTTCTTTTCTTTGTCCATTCCTTTAGATATATAAATACATACACACATGTGTGGGTTTCTACAGGTTCCAATATTTGAGGTAATTTTTCTTATGCCCAACTCTTCTTCAGCGAGCAGATACAGAAAGAAAACAGCATGGCTGCTGTGGACACCTGGGCCAGCACTGAGCAGGGGCACTCTAAGCTATTCCTGATGCATATTCTATTAAAGGAGCAACACAGGCAATTTTGCTCTTTGCTACCTTTGGCCTCTCTCATCCACAGCACCTATCTTCCATTTTACCCTGAATACAAAGTCAAACAAGAAGCAGTCACTCTGAAAAATCACCTTTACTGGATCTGTATGAACAGGTATCTCCCTGCTTTTCTAGATTCTCCAATGATCAGTTATGGTTCAAATTCATTTCCTTTTCTTATTGAAGGCAGAGGTGAATATAAATATGGAAGACCTGGAAATTTTAAAAGCTTTTAAAAAATCTATTTTGAGGGTAATAAAAACTGTCAAGGTTTTGGTTTTGAAAAACAGAACTACTTCTGAGTGATGTAGGGCATTTGACCTTCTATTCAAAGTAAATCACAGAATCAGAGAACAGTTGAGTTTGGAAGGGACCTCTGGAGGTTTTCTGGCTCTATGTCTCTGTTGCACTGGGGAGCCCAGAATACCACTCCAGTTGTGGCCTCACCCACGCTGAACAAAGGGGAAGAATCACTTCCTTTGACCTGTTCTGCTAAATGGATCCCAGGAAGGTGTTGGCCTTTGCCACAAGAGCACATTGCTGGCTTATGTTCAACTGGTGTCCAGCAGGACCCCCAGATCCTTTTCTGCCAAACTACTTTCCAGCTGGTCAGCCCCCAGCATATACTGGTGCATGGAGCTATGGTTCCCCAGGTGCAGGACTTTGCACTTCCTCTTGTTAAACTTCATGAATTTCCTGGCAACCAATTTCTCCAGCCCACCAAGGTCCCTTTGTACGGCAGCACAAACAAGCCCGCACAGTCACTGTAGCACAAACATGAAGTTTCTCATCCTGCATTAAAAAACCACCATTTGTCAAAACCTGTTTGGAAAAGCTGTTACCGAAATTTCTAGCCAATAAATGGGACAAGAAGATAAGTAGGAATCTAGTTCATCAAAGAAAGTTTCTTTTTCAGGTCAGTAAATCACATTTTCTCTGAACTATTATCAATCATGAAAAGCAGCAATGTTTTACAGTAAGGCAATTTAATAGGAATTTATGAATGTTGGGAAGTGGCAAATTAGAGTAGATACTATCTTGTTCAGCCTGACTAGTTATACTGCCAGATGAATATGACTATATTAATTATGGTTATTTTACTTTTTTTTTTTTTCCACCGTAGTGTTTCATGTCTTTATGCAACATAAACTGTAGTAATGGATTAAATGCAGCCTTGAAACCATGACTGCACAGGGTCTCATCTTGCCTCTTAACATAAAAAGGATGCTATCAATTCAATGAAAAGACCTTAACTCAATGAAAAGACCTCCCTTAATGTGGGAGGTTAATTTGGAATTATGATTAACTTCTTGTGTGGATGCCCATCTTCTCATTTCTGAAGTGTGTAATTTGGAATAAAGACCCTTATTTTAGAGTCAGAGGATGTGACTCATCTGATTTAGCTTCAGACATCTACAGCTGAGATGTTTATAATCAAACGAGTCATCTTCGTAGTCAAATAGAAAGTTAGAGAAGCCCGGAGGATGTGATTTATATGCCCTATTTTAGATTTCTGCCTTTAGAATAAGATGAATCATATATACTAGAAATGAAATTGATTATTAAATTAAGTCTAAATAAGTGATTCAGTGTGAATATCTTGAGTTCTGAGGGATTAACCTGCTCAGAAGGTCAAAACCAGTTAATTTGCAATCACTGTTTTATATCCTACCTAAGCCTGAAATAATTTTCCATGTAGATCAGACTTAAATGAATCAATGTCAACTTCTATATTACTGCTTCCACTTTCTATCACCTCAGTTTCTCCAGAAAGTTCCCATATGAGTGCTGACAAATCCTGATCCTACCAAACATCTGATGAGATCATTATCTCCAGTAGTACAGTTGCAAAATTTTCACATACTGCATGTAGACTTCTGTTTTCTTGTTGTTCCAGACCATGCTTATTTCTCACACAGATCACAACCTTCTAGCCAGGTTTTTCCGAGTAAAGACTTTATACCATATTTCAGCTAGATTAGATGAAAACTGGTTATTTCCCAGAAAACTTCTGCAAAATATATATTCCCAGAAATCATTCTCTGTTGTACAACCTTATTCCCTTGTTTTCTGATGCAGTTTATCTCACGGCTTGTCCCACTGATATTATATTGAATACTTAGACTGATAACATCTAACTGTACCTCATGCCTGATTTCTTTAGTGTAAGCACAATTTGCAGCAAAGTATTTTAGTAAATACTAAAAAGGAAGCTTAGCACATAGTTCCTTGCACACAGATCCACAAGAACTGTTTTACCTATGATGAGAAGGAAGATACAAGGCGTAGGCTAGTGAACAGCCTATTTCAGGTAATTCAGCAAATTAGAAACTTGCATCAAGGAGAGAAATTTTCAGTCAACAATGGGAATTCAGTTGTATGCATGGCTTTGAAGATTAGCAGGGAGATGGCTGAACAGAGTCAATATCGAGTGTGATTTCACTGGGGTTCATGAGGGGAACTCCTCCAGACTGGGTCACAGCAGGATTGTTTTCAAGAAGGGAGATTTTTAGGCTGGGTGGTACTTTCAGAAGAGACCACTATTCAAAATGAACTGCTAATATATCTCTGTCTTTGCTTGATTTCTTGTGAAACAACAAGGAGCGCAGAACTGTGAGATATTTCTATAAGGATCGCATCCCAACAGATTGGAGGGCTAACGCCTCACTGATGGAGAGTCTTGATTTCTGAAGAAAGTCTGTTATAAAAAAGACTCCCTCATGACTTATCCTCAGATCACTTATCCCATCAGCCTATTGGGTTTCATTGGTGAAATATAATACTGAAGTTAAATTGGACAAGCCTTGGTGATGTTTTATTCCGTGCCCCATTAGCTAGCAAATTTGCAATTTAAAGGAGAAAGCACCAAGTAGAATTTTCATATGTCTCTGAAGTCAGTGTATAAAAAAACCAGGTTTTAGCTCATTATGTACTTGTATTAGCACTGCTGAAAACAACAAAACTATTACACATTTACTTACAAAAATAAATATTCATTAGTTCTTATCCCATAGCTTCACTCTTCTACTGAAATCTAAACAGCATTTACAAAAGAGTGTGTTCCATTCAGGCTTTTGAAAGTTTTATCTTAAGCCATGTCTAGACTCTTCTTGATTGGTTTTCTACTAAATCAATAGTAACATATAACTTCGGATAATGTAACCACACTAAAAAGGAGATAATACGTTTACAGAGGCAGGTTTTAAAAGGGACTAACCACATGAAATACTGAGCTGTTTTTATTTTAGGAGAGTACAGCCAAAATTTTAATTTAGATTGAGCAGTTGTGACTTTGCCCACATTCATAGAAAAGTTTGTGCATCCCTTGTCTTCTCCTGTACAGGACTAGCTATTAGCCTATATCCATGAGTAAGACATATTATCTACAGAAAGATTTCACTCTCTGCTTTGTTCAGGTATGACAAATCATTCAATATACATACTACCACATATATGTTAGTTATGTTAAATAGAACATAACTCCAGATACTGGATATTTTTATTAACAAAGGTAGGATGGAGTTCCATAGTGTTTCAGTTTTGAACTTTTTCCATGGTACTATTCAAATTCAGTCAAATTTTGATCAAAGTCTTGTAGTGAAACTGTCATCTGAGATAGCTTTTAATGATTAGTCACTCTAATAATAAAATTAAGATATATAAAAAAAATCAGAGCCAGTAAAAATAAAATAAATGTTTTCAATATTGGACTATCAATTTCATCACTGAAGAGGCCTTCAAACAGTTATACTGGGGAATGTTAGCATCCACTATCATCCAACGATATAATAGTTAATGCAAATTAAGCTTTTTATTTCAAAATTTAATCTCATATGAAATTACTAGAAGTTAGAGTGATATCTTCATAGAAAAAGACTATAAGGCATTTGTCTAGTGCAGTTTCTCATATTTCTATGAATTCAGGCACTGCCTCTGGTTCCAGTGAACCATGGGTCTGAGACAGAACAGCAATTCCCACAACAAAACCCAACCTTTTACTGTATCGCTTGCTTATCAGCCAGTGCTTGTGATTTCAGTATGAATCACACATTACATGGTGTTTTTTCTTAGGCCATAGCTTCTGAAGCTTAGGAATTGCCTGAAAATCTCAGGCAGACAGTTAAGGAGCCTGAAGTTTTAGTGCAAAGAAGTTTTAAACTTGCAGGTTTTCCACCTCTCCAGTACATAGATTGTTCTATTAGAAGCAATGGATTTGGGACTGTACTGGTAATTTGCACCCTGGTTTTCTGGTTTCTTGAGCTCCCTATTAATTCTGAAGGCTCTCTGTCTCCCCATTCAATAAATACTCAAGTGCTTTGACTGCCAGGTTGCTGAGAACAAATCTTCTTGGCTGACTGCTTTTCTGGATTATTTGCTACCTGAGCGCTCAGCTTTCCTCAATTGGAAGCCTTGAAGCTGAACTAGCAGAGGAGGGTCTCATGCTATTAAATGCAAGAGAATAGTCACATGAAGAGGTCTAGCTCCAAAATTCCCTGTCAGGGAATGAAACCATACAGTGATGAAGGCAATCAGGCAAGCTAGCAGAAAGCCATGGTATTTTTTCCCCATCAGAAATCTGCCGAATTTTGACAAATGTTCTCTTGATATCATCATGTTTCAATTCAGTGAATCTGAGCTTCCTGACTTAAAACGTGTCCCACCAGAAAATGTCCAATCATTTCTGGAAGGAAGATAGCAATTTAAGTCACTAGTAGAATTTAAGCTTTGTAGATTTAATTTTAAAACCAAACCACTCTTCTATAAAAGTAATTTATGAGTCATAACAGTTGTACTTAGTTTTGGTTCTTAGGGAAGGCAAATGAACTCAGTAGTGTTCTTTTAATTTATTGTCTGGCAATACTGTGAATTCCCTTCAATAAGTATCTGAGTTTTTCTTATTTTTTGAAAAACCATGCAATAATTACATGTATATTTTATATCTTGCATTCTTTAAATGTAAAGACAGTCTTTCCTCATTTAGCAGGGTTTCTGCTTTTCTGGACTGTTTTGTTTT
This sequence comes from Ceryle rudis, assembly GCA_033439905.1. Lineage (NCBI taxonomy): Eukaryota > Metazoa > Chordata > Aves > Coraciiformes > Cerylidae > Ceryle > Ceryle rudis. The sequence goes on along the minus strand of JAAGNO010011171.1, from coordinate 3,893 downwards.
GGTTTGTTTTTTTTCAGGGGGTAAGAGGGTGGGGGTTGGGTTGGTTTGAGTTTTCTGGTTGGTTGGCTTGGTGGTATTAATTGTGGAAGCATTTTCTCTAAATTTGTGAAAAAGGGCATTCTGATGAAAGAGGTCTATTTGGGGGAGATAAAGATATTCTCAGGGGGTTACGTACATGTTTTAGTTTTTAATGATAAAGGAAAACACAAAAAGAATCTACTGGAGATTTTTGCCATCAGGTTTCACACTGTTGCCACCCATCTACTTACACTGGGACCTGAAGTTATTCATATCCCTTCAGTCTGTGATCTTCTCAGCTCTCAAAAGCTAAGCAGGATCAGAGCTACCCAGTCTTTTTATGAAAAAAGCCCAAGGAAAACCCCAGGTAGCAAGAGTAGGATGGAGGATGTATCCTTTCCTCTGAGAAGGCTCAGAGTGGAGCCAGCCTGCTGTCGGAGGCAGCATGCATCGACCTCACTGGGCCAAATGCTTTTGTGTGATTAAGACCTACACAAGTGCAGAAGCACATCTAAAGTGGAAACATTCTTAGATGAAGCTACACAGTTTGTTTTCCCATTTGGTTTTGTTATTCCATTTATCTGCTTCTCTACCTTCTGTAATACTAGTCCCATATGCCTGATCCAACATTTCTGTGATTTACACATATCCTGTGTTTTCTGTTGGGATATTTTTATAATTACATTTGACAGTGTCTAAGGTGAGCAAATTCTTTTGAATTCTCTGTTCAGCCATTACACTCTCTTGCATGAATTTAAGTTTCTTTCACTGTTACTCAATACAGAGAAATCTGATATACCCCTACAGGTTTAAGTACAATCCAAATTAAGCTTGATCATATCTCACAAGCTCTTCATTATTCTTGAAGAAGTCTCTCGTACCAATAGAGCAGCTGTTCTGATCATGTTTTAATGCCTCCTGTGGATATGTTTGTAAAGCCTTCCCCTGGTATTTTCTACTCACAGTTCTACCTTACAGCTGTTGACCTCTGTACATACAAGCAGTTTGACACATCAGATATATTGGACATTTACTTCATTTTTTAGTGGTTGTACCTACTTATCAGGCAAAACAATTGCCCTTGTCAAGAATTTTTCCATTGTTGATATGGTCCAGTATGAAGTGAAATTCTCTGAAATGGCAACTCAAATACTTGTAACTACACATAGTTCTTCATCCTGAATATGTTATTGCATGTTAACATAGCTTTATTTGAGCCATCATAAAAAGCAATTCTGATGTGATATTGTGATTATGAAAAAGGCAATTCCACTTTCTTAGGATCATAGAATCATAGAATGTGTAGGGTTGGAAGGGACTTTTAAAGATCATCTAATCCATCTCCACTTGCAGTGAGCAGGGACATCTTTTACTAGATCAGGTTGCTCAGAGCCCCATCCAACCTCACTATGAATGTTTCCAGGGATGGGGTTTATATTGTCTCTCTGGGCAACCTGTGTCTGTGTTTCACCACCACCATTGTAAAAAAATTCTTCCTTATATCTAGCCTACATCTCCCCTCTTTTAGCTTAAAAACATTATCCCTTGTCCTATCACAACAGGGCCTGATAAAAAGATTGTTCCCATCTTTCTTATAAGCCCCTTTACATACTGAAAGGCCACAATAATGTCTCCCTTGAACATTTCTTTTGATGCAGCCCAGGATATAGCTGGCCTTCTGGGTTGCGAGTGCACACTGTTGGCTCATGTCCAGCTATTCATCCATCTGTAACCCCAAGTCCTTCTCTGCAGGGCTACTCTCAATCACATCACCCCCCAGCCTATATTGATATTGAGGATTACACTGACCCACGTGCAGGACTTGGCACTTGGCCTTGTTGAACCTTATGAAGTCCACATAGACTCACTTCTCATGTTTGTCCAGGTCCTTCTGGATGGCATCTCATCCCTCAGGTGTGTCAACTGCAACACTCAGCTTGGTATTATCTGCAGAATTCCTGAGGGTGCATTCAATCACACTTTATGTCATACATTTTTCTTTCTACTAACTGCCAGTAGAATTATCTTAATACCATTAAAGAACAAGTATGTTCCATTGATACTTCAGGAATTCTTGAAGTAAGCCGAAATTAAACTTCCTCAAACTCTAATAAAAATTGGAATTTTTATCATTGTACAAAATGCCCAGTTAATGTAAAAACAGCTCAGCTGCAGAGAAGATGTAGCTTTCATCTTGTCTGTAAATGCTGATATCTAGGTCACTAATATTATTCCTGAAGTACACATTTTTTCCATATACCCTTGACTGTTAGCCATAGATCAGATTATTTGAAATCATTACTCCATGAAGGGAGTAGTTTTCCAGACCATTCATAAGCATATGAGGAGTAAGAAGTTTCAAGATAGTGTGTCATGAGAAACATTTTTAACAGCTCCTAATGGTCATTCAGAAATTTTATTTTATCCAGTGTGGTTTCCTTCACCTCAACCGAATCCATCAGCAATGGACCTTATACACAGGCTGAAAATATTCCCTGTTCTAGCAGCTATTTAAAAGACAGTCCTTCATCTAAGACATCAGTAAATGACTTACAGCAACATTCCCCATTTTTGACACTTTTCACAGCTGCATTATAAGGGTGGCTCACAGCTCCATGAAATAATCAGAATTTTTGTGATACTTCTGAAAATAATTTGCAATTAATTGTAAAATAATTTTATTAGTCCCAGGATATCTGACCATGTACCTTTTCTGCTATAAAATGCATTCTATATTCCATCTCTCAAGGACATACAGTATTTTAGTTGTTCATGACATGTTTCTCCATGACTTTCTGTCCTGGCCTTCTTTCATTAGCACTGTCCCATGGATTAAGATATTTGAGAAAATTTGTCTTCTGGTTCATACTGGAGAAATGTCCCTCTCACCTTAGGTTTTCCTTTTCATTGGAGATCAGAACAACCCCCCCATAATCCTGGAGGAATCAATTAATGACCTGCTACAGCACCTGGACATTCACAAGTCCATGGGACCAGATGGGATCCACCCTAGAGTATTGAGGGAGGTGGCAGAGGAGTTCACCAAGCCTCTCTCCATCATTTATCAACAGTCTTGGCTAACAGGGAAGGTACCCAGATGACTGGAGGCTTGCCAATGTGATGTCCATCTACAAGAAGGTCCAGAAGGAGGATCTGAGGAACTACAAGCCTGTCAGCTTGACCTCAGTGCCCAGAGAAATTATGGAGAGGTTGAGTACACAAGACAGACAGGGGATCAAGCCCAGCCAGCATGGGTTCAGGAAAGGCAGGACCTTCTTGACCAACCTGATCTCATTCTAAGAGCAGGTGACACACCTAGTGGATGAGGGAAAGGCTGTGGATGTTGTCTACCTGGGCTTTAATAAAGCCTTTGACATTGTCTCCCACAGCATTCTCCTAGAGAAGCTGGCAGCTCATGGCATAGACAGGTGGACACTTCACTGAGTTAAAAACTGCCTGGATGGCAGAGCTCAGAGAGATGTGGTGAATGGAATTAAATCCAGTTGGTAGACAGTCACCAGTGGTGTCCCCCAGTGCTCAGTTTTGGGGATAGTCTTGGTCAATATATTTATCAATGATCTAGATGAGGGGATTGAGTGCCTCCTCAGCAGGTTTGCAGGTAACACTAAATTGGGTGGGAGTGTCAATCCTCTTGAGGGTGGGGAGGCTCTGCAGAGGGATCTGGAGGGGTTGAATTGATGGGTCGAGGCCAACTGTATGAGGACTAACAAGGTCAAGTGCAGGGTCCTGCATTTCAGTCACAACCCTAGGCAAGGCTACAGGCTTGGGGAGGAGTGGCTGGAAAGCTGCCCAGCAGAAAAGGACCTGGGGGTGCTGGTGGACACCTGGCTGAACATGGGCCAGCAGTGTGCCCA
>JAAGNO010011170.1:0-11323 GCA_033439905.1 Ceryle rudis | reverse complement strand
GATATAAGCTGGAGCACAAGAGGTTCCACCTTAACATGAGGAGGAACTTCTTTACTGTAAGGGTCACAGAGCACTGGTACAGGCTCCCCAGAGAGGTCTCCTCCTCTGGAGATTTTCAAAACCCTCCTGGATGCGTTCTGTTGTGACCTGTGCTAGATTATATGATCCTGCTCTGGCAGGGGGGCTGGACTCGAAGATCTCCAAGGTCCCTTCCAACCCTTGACACCCTGTGATACCTGTGATACTTGTGAATATGTTGGCATTGCAGTGACTGGATCCTTAACTTACTGGTTTATTGGTGTGTCATTCCATTTAGAAGCCTTAGTCTTGGAGATTGATTCTGTTGCATTACATGTTATCCAAGTGGCTTAAGGCCATGTCTGAAGTATTATATCCAGTTCTGGGCTTCCCAGTACAAAAGAGGCATGGGCATAGAGACCGTGCTGCTAAGATGATGAGTGGACTTGAGCATCTCCATGAGGAAAGGCTGAGAGACCTGGAACTGTTCAGCTTGGAGAAGACTCGGGAGGGATCATACTAATGTGCATATATACCCAAAGGGAGGGTGCAAAAAAGAGGGGGACAGGGTCTTTTCAGTGGTGCCCATGACAAAATAAGAGGCAATGGGCACAAACTGTGATACAGAAGGTTTGTCCTGAACATGAGGAAACACTTTTTCACTGTAAGGGTGACTGAGTACAGGCACATGTTGCCCAAGAAGGTTGTGGAGTCTTCATCCTTGGTGATCCTCAAAAGCTGTCTGGACATGGTCCTGGACAACCAGCTAGCTCTAGGCGTCCCTGCTTGAGCATGGGGGTTGGACTAAAAGACCTCCGAATGTCCCTTCCAACCTCAACTATTCTGTGATTTTCTGAGACAGGGATGCTAACTGGTGAAATTTTTTGAGGTTTAGAGCTTGTTTTATGGTGCTGGACTCTTTACACAGTATGAAATGGGAGGGCTGTGTTCAGCATCCATCTGAATTTATCTATTAGAAGACTTTTTAAAACTTAAGGAAAATAAATTATTGTCTTATGCTAATGTGAGAATTAGTCATATTTTTTTACGTGCAGTGGAAATTACCCTTGTGCAAATAGCAGTGTAAAGGATATAGCTATGCTAACTAACATGCAGATTCCTCTTACACTGGAAGAAACAAACCAGGTGAAAATGAAAGCTAAAATTAGAGACTTCATGTGAATGAAAAACACTGCAGGAGTGGGGACAGTCAGCATTTCTAGGAAGGATGTGAAATAGAACTGAAACTGAAACTAGCTTGTGCTTGGGTTTGAACCTTATACTCTTTAATTAAGAGGTCTATTTCTGGCAGATAATGCTATTGGGACCATTCTGCGTTAAGAAGTAGATATAAAAGCACTGTGTCCTGGGAAATACTGGTAGTATGTGTGAGATTTCCCACACACACCCCCTCCAATGCTTCTACTCATGAAGTACCTTAAATTACAATGTATTAAGAGCAAGTTGCAAAGGGCAATCAGAAGGAGAAAAGCTTGTGTGTAGGGCTGACATCATAGACTTTTCAGGTATGTCTTGAAGAGACAGAATATGGAAGAGAAGAGCGGGTGTTCATCTGAAATAAGGTCACCAGCGAATAGAACACCAGACACAGTTTTACTAAAACTGGGTCTGACTCATTTTGGAACAGTATGAAGTATTTTTTTCTCTAAAGGACCAGTTGTCGATTTTTCTCTGAAGACCTGGTTGGTCAGTTTGCTTTTAGAACCTCATATGAAGAGATGAGGAGTTGAGAAGTGCTGTCATTAAGCCATTCAAGGTTTCATTATAAAACCTTTGCTCTTCCTGTCTTCGTGAGAGTAGTGAAGTTTGCTAGCATGATAAAATGATGCTCAAGTATATTGTCTTTTCATTTCTAGTATATGCTGTTCTGCCACTCTTCAATCTATTGTATGCCTAGAGAGCATTATAAATGTATCAGAATATAGCCGTGTTTTATCATTGTCAAAATATGTGATTAGCATGCACAATAAATGTTGGAAGCACCGAAATCCAGTAAATAATACTAAATATTTAACAAAATTCCAAATTAAGACTCTCTAGTTGTGTACAAAATATAATCCTGTGTTTACTGTCATACACAAGAACAATGCTAGCCAATTTTTAACATGAACAGACCTTAATGATCAGAGACTTAACAAAGAAGGATCTATTAGGCTGACTTTTAAAAAATAATGTCTTCTCTGTACCTGTCTGAAAAATTTTGCTATTAATCAGTCAGACTGTGTGAGTAACTTTAACATTGAATTAAGTCATGGAACAGAGAAAACACAGTAGAGTTTGGGAGGCAAAAGAGTTTGGACATTTGTGGTGCAGAGAGAAATGATTAGGAGATTTTGGGGGTTCCAAATAAGCAGTTTCCTGTGTGGTCCTCTTATCACTCATACCTACTGCTGTCCTTTGACAGCATCTCATTCTTTATTCTTGTTCTCAGTATAGTCCTTCAAGATCCTTAGATCAGTTTTCTTGGTTTATTCCAGCCCAGTTAAGCTCAAATAGCTGTTTCTCATGTTGACCTAGCCTATTTTTTATCTTTTCTGCTCACAGTTTTAATTTTTTAGATTTGTCTTACTTTTTTCAGAAGAACTGAGTAATACTTTTATCAGAGAAAAAACTAATTGAGCATTTCAAAGCAAGGTATATAATATTTTCTTTTGTGTCTTGATGTTCCATTTTGACAATATCAGATGATGTATTAAAGAGCTTTTTAAAATTCTTGGTGATATGGCTGATACTACTTTTACTGACATTACTTTTAGCTACTCTTGTTTTATTTTTTGCTTCAAATGGAGAAAGATCTCCTTTTAAGAACCTCAAAACTGGAACAGTAGAGAAGTAAGGGAACCCATGTCTCTGCATTATTCTGCAAATCCTAATTAAAAAAAAAAAAAAAAAAAAAAATGCTAACTCCTTTGACACGTTAGAACATTTTACAATGAGACCATATTACATTCAAATTTTACAGTGACTTACATTTCCCCCACAATTCTGATGTCTTTTAAAGCATGCAAATTAGCTACTGATATGGTTATGCTACATCCATGAATATTTTCAGTTCCGTTGCTGCATGTTCAGTTACTGATAAATTATAGAGGAGATCATCCCAAGTATGATGTCTTCTGATTAGAAAATACAGCTGTATTCACATCGAGATGAGATCTGCATATGTGCTAGAGCATTTTCTTGCTAGCATGTTGAAGAAATCTGTTGAGTTTATATTGAAGTCATTCATAAAGTTGATGATGATATTTCTGATGATACCCATATATAAGGTTAATTTGCCTTACCAAATACTAGGGACTGTTCTTACTAAGGGTAACAGTGCATTTCTAGCTGTTAAATTACCTAAAGTGCTCCATCATAATTACAATTCTTAAACTATTACTACCTTAACTGATAATTAGTAAAATTCCTTGTCATTATCTGTGCGAACCAACAAATGGCAAACCAACAATCCATGTCTTGCCTTTTAAAATACAAAAATGGGGAAAATAGAATGGAACAACCTTTGACTTTGTTGGCAATTGTCTTTGAGAATGTTGACTCAGAAAATGGAAGTTGATTAGTCAAAAATATTTTGTCTCTCATGGAACTCAGAGTACAAAAATAATTTAACTTGAACGAAGGGTAAAATTGTAATCCATTACAACAAATTATAGGGCTGCTTTGGTTTTAGATGTGACCACTAATTTATCCTAGTTGCCTACAGAAAAAATTTCTGTGAACCATGAATGTAGATGCTCCTAATTAATTTACATTGTGATGACAACTTAATCTAAAGTAATCTTGTAGTTCACATTATTTTCTTCACACATATATTTTGTACTTTGCCATTTCCCTTAAATCTCTTTGTTTATTAGGTATGACTCTTTGTGACTAGAGCTATTTTCCTAACAATCTCAAGGAGTTTTATTATGAAGCTGATGTAAAATTTCAAGTATTGTTTAGATTCTTTAATTCTTCTATTTATCTTTGCCTGCGTATTTCAGTGAGTCATGTCCTCTCTGTGAAGTCTATGGACTTCATTTCTATCAGGAGATATGGTCTGTTTAGTTAGAAAAAGCATTTAGCTAGTATGCCAAAAGCTGTGGTTATTATTTAGAACTGACAATGTTGGAAATGCAGTGATTGGTTTTATTCAGCACTTATTTTGGTTCTGTTTAAAGGCATTGGGCCAAAATCAGGGACAATATAAAAAGCTGTAATTCTATTGATGATGGTATATCCAATCCTCTAACTCTGAGGCTAGATTGGCCCCTTGCCTATGCATTTTAACTTTCAGAGGATCTGGTCCCAGAGCAATGGACACAGAAATCATTTGCCTGTCAGTCTTTTTCAATTACTTGAGAGTCAGTATGGTATATTCCTCTGCAACGGTAATTATAGTTCTCAAGGGATAGTCAAGACACAGAGCTTTACTTTCACACAATGCTTGTTGCCTCAGGGGGAACAATAAACATGCAGATATTCTTAGACAGCCACTGCCACTCACAATAGCTGTTCCTAGATGTATAGGATCATAATGCTGAGGAACTGAATGGTTTGTTTTAAGAATTTTTTATAGACATGCCAGCATCCTCAAACTGCAAACTAGTCCAAAGACTGTATTAATTTATAAAACTTCTAAGCTAGTTTCAAGAGCTCACTGAAATTGTAAAAAGAGCTACAAAAGAAATTCACAAATAGGCATACATTGCACAATTCATTTCAAAGTTAGCCTTACTGCCTGTCACTTCTCTTTAAATAAACACTTTCAGATTGGTAGGTCTAGCCTAAAGGTGAGGGATGGTTTGCTGAGGGCTCCCTTCTCCTGGGTCAGAACTTTCCCACACACTGGGAAGAGCATAGGCAAAGCCCCCTAAATGCTGATGGTCCTCTGGTGCCTTCCTACATTGTCCCTAAGGATCAGACAAATTTATTCATAATTAACTAGTAGCAAATGCTGGAACATCAGAAAGACTTGTGGTCTCTGTCCTCACTAAATACAGCTGAGTACAGAAACAAAAGACTCAGCTATTAATGGAATTGCTTTGCTGTAGGATGCTTGCATGTGGGCAAGGTGGGCCAGGATGCTCAGTCCTGGGTGCCAGTCTGTCAGCTTGCTGGCTACTGCAGATAAGACCTTTGTGCCAGAATGAGCTGCCCTCTCCCTCTGCATGTGACAGTATGACCTGGATACAGGAATCAGAGATAGAAATGGAAATGCTCTGTCATTCCTTGTCATAGGCAACTGCTGCTCAGAAAGGAGAAAAAAGGGTTCTAAAGAGGAGGCAAAAGTGCATTCCTATTATAAATGTCATTTATTTAAATACCAGGATCACTGAAAGGGTATTTTATTCATTTTCTTTCTTTTGAAAAATTAAAGGAATATGTCTGAGAGTTTCACCTCAATGATGCTAGTACAGAAATAGAGGAAGCAGAGGTCACCTGTTAGTTGTTGGTTTTCTCATTACATTATACATCAGAAAATGAAGCTCTCTGTGATTTACTATTTGTGTTGTTTATTGCTTTCATCCAGTTTTGGAAAACCCATTTTTTAAAAATTAGTCTTAGAACCCCAGAATCCTTTGTTCTGTCAGAACGTAAGTAAATTAGCAGAATTCATAATGGAATTTATATGAATCCTGGTTCTGGAGGTACCTTGAGTACTGTTGCTAAGCCATTCTTTTGGGCAGTATAATGGTTACTGGTGCAGTAGGTTCTTTATCCAGTACATTTTGTTTAAGGTCTTTGGGTTTTTTCAATAAAGATAAGAATCTGAGAGTCTGATTACTTATATTCTCTTTGGTGGAAATTACTCCGTGGATAACAGTTTTCAGGCCTATGTTTGAATAGGTTTGGACTCCCTTCACAGGAGTTTACACCTGTGTCATTCACAGAATTCCCACAGAAGCAGTGATCCTAGGAACTTTAACTCCTTAAAAATACTCGAATTACTCTGCTTTCAGTCTCTGTGTGACTGGAGTGAAAGAAGAATGAAAGGTCTCTTGCATCTTTTCTTCGAAGTAGTACAGCATTCTCTTCATGTGATTTTATGTGTACGTCTTTGTGTTCAGGACAGAAATGGTTGAGGGATGAATGCATGCTGGCAAAGGAAAGAGGGATTCTCTGGAGGACCCATGTGGCCTACATGTATAAAAATGATGAAAAAAAAAGGACAGATAATGAAAAAAGGTTCAGGTATTTTTAGGCATGTATAATTGCTCCACTGACTCCCTCTGTAAATATCTATGAACAAAAAGGTGGAGGATTAGGTTTTGAATATTCAGTATTGTAATTCTTCCGCTGTAAATTCTCAGCTGTGTGTTGTTCACTGTCCTTCTGCTGAAGCAAAAGAGGAAAGGGAAGGAGAATAAGTTAGAGGTCTGCTGTGAAAAAATGAGCAGAATAAAGTTCTTCTTCACATCTAGATATGTAGTGATGCATTAAACATCCTTGTTTGAAAGATGAGGTTTGGAACAGGTGGGGTTATTATGGTCCCCAGCTGAAAGGCAAGGGAGAAAATTAGGGGCTCCTAAAAGCAATGTAAATACTTGTCATCAGAACTAATCTGCTTTGTCTAAACCCATAAAATAACATTAACTCAGTCCTGCCTGTCAGAAACACGGTGGATGGATATAAGGTTAATTATTAATTTGTGACATATTTTTAACCGCTAAGGACAGGTTTTTAGTTAATAAGAGCATAATAACTTTGCTTCCCGAGTTCTTATCTCCTCATCAAGTCACTAGAGGATAGATGTATATGCTGTGGGAAAGAGGCTGAGCTTATTACATTCATTGTTCATGAATTGGTCAGAGTAACCAGATGAACATCTCATGCTTTTCAAATAAAGGAGACTGACAGTTGTTCTTTTTATTTTTTAACTGTATGTGCCTGTAAAGTTTGGGAGCCTTGTTGATTGTATGCGGTTTAAGTCCCATTTCAGAAGCTAAATTCTTAAAATCACTCCACTTCTTTTTATTGGGGCAGATAAGTGCTGGCTGACAATAAAATTGAGAGACAAAGACAGAAGTTTCTCAGAACTACTTTGTAAAGTGTTTATGAATTCCCATGGAGCTAAAATACACAGAGCTTGCACTAAATGCATCCTTTATTTTTGAATACCATTTGAAAATAACTGGTAAGAAAAATGAAAAAAACCCCATCTTTTCAGATCAGCAAAAATTTAAAATTTTTGTAGTTCTTAGTTTTGATTATGAACTTCTTAAAATGTTTTTAACAAAGATGAATATTGAAACTAAATTTGAATTTTATCATGAATGCATACAGTTTAGGTAACACCAAAACTAAGAGTGGTTGGCCAATCCCTTGGTTTTATAAGGAAGTTTGGTTTTGTTGCATTCATTTGCACCTCTCCTTCATGGATTACTGAATGTTTCAGTACTGTAAAGTTGTTATTTCCCCCACCTCTCTCCTCTCTAAGCTGTGTTCTTGGGCCAGTTTTAGTAAGTGTGCATAACTTCCTTCACTTTGGTACAAATAAATTAAACTGCTGGAGCCTTTCTTCCCCCAGGTCGATAGCTGTGTAACTGCATGACTTCTCATATTTATCTGATTGTATATATTGCTTTACTGATAAAATACCTGCTTTATATGCTTGTCTTCTCAAATATATTATTGCTTTGTGTTCCTGAATCTTAAGCCTTTTTTTTTTTTTCCTTCTCAGAAAACATGTTCTAGAGAAGGCTAGTTTCTTTAAGGGTTGCTCCTTTCAAGGTGACCCACTGCAGACAGACTCTGTGACTTTGTCTTTACCTTCCTCGGGCAAAGCAGAGATCACAATTCAGTAGTCTGCTGGCAAGAAAAACAAGCAGTGACAACCTCAAGCACTCTAGACTTCTCAGAGAGCATTCAGTGTATAAAAATAAACAAGTTCATATTTATTTTGTTTCCCTTTCATTTTGAGTCCACCTGGGTGATATTTTCAAACTCTTCCCTGCAACTGGGGAGCATGTATATTTTATTTACAAGCCACATGGCCTTCTTGCCTCAAAATGCTCATGCATTCTAATGACTAAGAGCCAAAGAGCAGAGAAGAGGCTACAAAATATGATAAATCCTGAAAGCTGATCCAAAGCAAATTTGAAATGTGCAATTTTCTTTGGCCTGACCATTCCTTCCTTTTACTGAGAAGAGAAAAAAAGAGGGAGGCATATTTTCAGTCCTTTACTCATTTAATTCTTACTTCTGTTCCAATAAAGGTGAGACAAAGGGCAATTTATGACAACAAATAATCTGTTGCTACAGCAGGAAGCTTCATTTAGTTCAATCAGTCTCATATACAAAACAGAAATTGAGTTCTCCTGTGCAGATACTGTTTATTCACATTGTATGAGTCTTTTTTTTTTTTTTAACTTATGTGGTTTCAGAAGTGAGCCTGAAATAAGGATAGTATTACAGAAGACCATAATATGCTTATTTTAAAAGGAAGAAAATTCTAGAAAAAAAAAAAAAAAGAGACTGTTTACTGTCCCATTGCATGTACAACTGAAGTGGAGAGAGTTGCAGTAATGCTACCTCTGCCACTGCCAGATGGGAGCTGGGGGAGGGCAACATTACAGAAAAGCAAAATTTGAAATCTCTTTAGCCATCAGAGGCTGTGAAAGCCAGCTTGCATAACAGGATGGAAATGTACAGATGTTTCAAGGTGTGCAGCCCTCTAGTATTTTAAAATCAAATACTGTGAACAGTGGGACCCAACAGTGTTTCTCCAGCTAAGGGAGCTTTCTGCTGTGTCAAACAACTTCTGCGTTTTCATTATTAGTTGAAATGCAGCTATAAGAGACCCAGTTCAAGTAAATTGCTCAGACATCAGCTGCTTGCATGTATGTTACTTACATGGAACAAGTTACAAGTTCTAGCAGCTTTTATAATCAATGCAGCAGCACACTGAAGAAGACACACTTTGTAGAGACAGATTTTGTCATTTTTTCTGTCAGTTCCATGGTTGCCAGATATGGTATATCACATAATATCTCTTTATATTATGGTGCTTTGCTATAATCCTGAATTTCATTGAATTTTATTGAAAGCAATTGAATTGTGCTCTATTACTTTCAATATGAATTTGACCCATTGATCTAATTTGGTTCATTCTATTTCATCAGCCACTTCATGTACCAACTTTCTGAGGCAAAACTTTTCCATTGAGGTGCCAGCACACACACTATGGAAACAACTCAAAAAACCCCCATTAAAACACCCTCCCATCACCACCACAAACCCCACACAATATAGAATTTTACCTACATTAAATGCACAAGATGAAAACAGTAAAACAGTTAAGAAGACTGACATGACATGACATGTTCTCTTTTTTGCCTTGGAGTGGAAAGGACATATTCTCAGGGCAGAGCCTGTGGTTCTCAGTGTAGTATTTAAGGCATTCTATACAATTAGGACATTATGTGCTTTAAATAAACCAGAACTAAAAAATGAACAGTAGGATATATATAGGTATCAAATTAGAGAATAATAGTTTAATACAAATTTACAAGCAATGAAAAATAAATGTAATTACCTAAATACCTACATAGAGATAATCACCTCTCAAGTTTAAAAAGTTTCTTTGGAAGCTTTGGCTTTATAGAAAAAAAATGAGTTCCTAATTTTGAAAGGGTTTTTTTAATTTATATTAGCAAAGTAGCACATCCATAGCCACTGGTGTTAATCACATATAGCACAGCAACATGGGTTATATAAGCAGGTATATAAGAAAAAGGGTTGATAATTTAATACACTAAGATTATCTTGTTTCCAACATTTATTTGTAAATCTGTGGCTGAAAAATATTCCATACACTATATTATTGTGAATGATAGAGAGATGCTGAGGATGCCAAGAAGAGAAAAAATGAAAAAGCAGCTTTGATTTTTCTCAGAGTTAAGCTAAGAAACAAGAACTCTCTCAAGTTCCTGAGTGTGTCTGTGTATGTTGGCTCCGTGCATAGAGTGCTTTATCTGTGATGTTGGTAATCTAATGGAAAACATCATAAAGAAAAAATTTAAAATAAAATTGTTGGTAGAGCATGTGCAGTCACCAAGAGCAACAGAGGGGATTGTTCTAGGAGAAGTGACAAAGTTTCTCCTGGTATACACTGATTTGTCACTTCCCTTGGGAAATAAATACGTCAATGCATTTGCTGCCTTATGTGTAATAAAATATGCTTCCAGCCAAAGAAACAAATAAATGCTCCTGTCCTCTTTCCCTCTCCAGATAATAAGCAAAACTGAAGTCAAACTCACTTTTTGTCTCCCAGCAATCCCTCAGATCAGAACAGTGTCCTGTAATTTGATTCACTTAAAACACTAGCCTCCGTTCCTTTATTCAGGGAAGTCACATCTAAGCTTATGGTAGAAGGATTTTTAGCAAGGGTGTTTTTTACATGGGTACTTTGATTTTACATGCAAAGTAATGAAACATCAGGCACAGCGAATCTCAAGTCAGTGGGTGACCTGCATGTGTGGGTCTGCACCTCTACAGGGTGCGCACAGAACACACGGTCCATACAACAGGGTGCATTCACACATGAGCAAACGGCATCTTCAATGAGTACTCACTGCGGAGAGTACTCCTTGAGTGTCATAGTATCATAGAATGGTTTTGGTTGGATGGGACCTTAAAGATCATCTAGTTCCAATCCCCCTGTCACAGCAGGGACACCTCCCACTAGACCAGGTTGGTCAAGGTCCAGTGTGCCCAGCAAAGCTACAGATTCAGCTTTATATTCCGACATCATCTTCTATAATGAAGACTACTGTAGAGCTGGACTGACAGTGCCATTTGCTTGGTCCAGGTCATCTGTCTCTTGGACTTTATTATTCCTGACATGGAGGAATTTAAGCAGAGATGGTTTGTGACTTTCTCAGTATTGCCACATTGAGTCTCCATCTGTTTTATTCTTGTACAAGAACATGTATTAGTGCTACTCCAATGAATATACGTAACTGAGTTCAGCCTGGTTCTTCAGGTGTGCTTTATGGGAAGTGTCCAGCTGTGCTGGAGTGTTTTAGGTTACCTCAGTCAGATCATTTCCATATTGCTCTGCTTAAGGAAACTTTTAGTGGAATTTCATGAACGTGAGCTAAGCAAATTTTGGTTTTTTTTTTTTTTTTTTAATTTCTAGGGGTTTTTGCAATCACTGACAGTGATAAAAGAAGTATATAATAAAAATCGGTCTCAAAAATTGTATTCTTTATAAAACATTTTTATGAAGGATTAGTCTGAGCTTCAAAAACTTTTTTTTTTTTGTAAATCCTGTATTCTCTTGATCAGAAAAGTGTAA
>JAAGNO010011169.1:16243-33941 GCA_033439905.1 Ceryle rudis | reverse complement strand
ACACCAGCCTCGCTACAACCTCCTTTTAGGTAGCTGTAGAGAGCAATAAGGTCTCCTCTCAGTCTCCTCTTCTCTAGGCTAAACAACCCCAGTTCCCTCAGCCTCTCCTCATAAGGCATCTAATTCATAGCTGCACTTTCAGTCACCTATTTCCACAGATCTTTGACCCAAAGCTAAAGGTGATTCCACAAAATGAAACTGTTTCACTGCCTACACATGCCCAGGCTGTGTATCATCATCCTCCTTCACCCACAGAGAGCTCCCTTTATCTTTGCTCAATTTGACAGGGGAACTGTCACAAGGCAAGATCCTGCTGGAAGTGACTACAGTCACAGAAGGATGTTCTGAAGAGTTATTTGCACCACCATAAGCTGTCCAATAGACACGCATAGGAAGCAAGGGCAATCTTGGCTTTAAACTCATTCTGACTTCATTCTTCTATTGACAGTCTGCTAATAATTTTTTTCCTTGAAACACATAAAGGAAGAGTAAATAATTTTATCACACACCTGTGCCTCAACGTAAAGAATTTCACCACTGACACCAGGACGGAAACAAGACAATTTCTGAAAAATAGGTTTAATTTTTTTAAAGGAAAACACACCATGTCTTGAAAAAGTTGTAAGCTGTAAGACAAGGTAAAAGTATTGTTACTTGATGTAAGTGGAGCGGGAAAAATTCACTTGGGCATATAGGATTTTGAAACAACTCCTCAGCAGTAAGTTGGCAAGCTGATGTTCCATGCTAGTCGCTTTGCTTCGCGTTTTAAAAGTGGGGAGCTTTAGTGACGTGCCATTAATAATACAAATTATTGTTTACTGTAATCTCCAGAGGAACAGTGTGCTGCTCGAATACTGCTGCTCAGAACTGTGTGTGCCTCTTGCGGGGAGCAGATGGGATGCGCGGCAGCTGTGCCCAGGAGCAGCCAGACAGCCCACAAAGAGGAAGAAAAAGCCAAGGAAAAAGGGAAGGAGGTGAAGGCACACCACGGCACGGCAATCCCACCCTCATCAGCGCAGAGCAGCCGATCTGGCTATACCATGGGACAAAGAAAGTAGACAGATTGCACACGTTCTGGTGTAGCTCAATGCCGTGACTGCACAAAGCTATTGATGAATATCAATGCTGACTTGTTTGTTTGCACAGCTGTCATTCATTGTTGGGTGGCGGTTTTGCCATCCAGCAACTGTACTGCCGTTGAGCTAGGCAACAGTGACAGGATGACAATCAGACAAGCCAAGCTCCATCGAGCCGATAACATTATAAAAAAGAATAGATAGCTTAGGAAGCAAAGCTGTGATCCCAAGCTACAGCAAAAAGAAGGGAAGGAGAGCACTTGTGGCAGGGGCCACAGGAGGCACAGATGGCACCAGTACAATGCCTCAGCTCAGACAACGACATTAGGACACGGGAGGAGTGACAGCATAGGACGTGTGCTGATTGGCTTGGGGTGACAAACTCTCTGCTGCTTCTGCTGCTCCCCAAAACTGGTAAAAGCCTGAAAGAAATTCACGCGTAATGAAACCCGTCACTGAACGCAACGACCCCGTCAAGTGCCAAATCCGTATTTACTGAGGCAAGGCCGTGCATCGTTACCACTGGCACAGGCTTGTGGGAATTCCGGAAGGGCCGCAACTTCTCTGGTGACCAAAATATACACCACGTCAGCTTGCCAGAAAACTCTGTGTTCATAGACCAGGAACTAGACCAGACATTTTTCAAGAGAGCAATTAGAGGCGTGTACTTCTCATCCTTCCTAGAGTGGCAGTGCTGAAAAGTAATGTCTATGCTATACTCTATAATAATAGAGTAAAAAGTTATGGTTTTTCAAATATATTTGTAATAATGCATACATATATTCATATGCTCTCATATTTATTGATAAGGATTCAAGATGTAATCTCAGCTCTGCCACTGATCTCTCATGTGGCTTCAAAATAGCTGCATCACTTTTCTGCCCTCAGCTATTAAAAGGTGGCAACTGCACACTCATGACTATATCTAAAATGTGGATACTTCCCTATATTATGGAGATGCTAAATTACAGAAGATAGGCAAAGGCATGACAACAATGAATACAACAGAAATCTTTGCTTGTGATAAAGTTCAACCTCGGGAATAAAACTAGTAATTAGTATTCTATTATTTTTGGAAAACTAAATAACAGAATAAATCTTGCAAACATCAGAAAGTGTCAGCAGATTAGCAGTACAGCAGTTCAAAACATAGACACTTCAAAAAGATTCTCTCCTGTGTAGTAACGCAATGACCTACCAAATGACATTTTAGTACCTTTATTTTTTTTAAGGAGAAAAATTGTTCTGTTATTGCTACCCACTGTTTCAAATAGAGGCATTTTAGGTAGAGGTGTAACCGATATAACTACACATTCCAAGTATTATGGGAAAAATTCTTCTTAATTAAATAACAATTCCCAAATTATTAAAGCTACAAATTCATTAGGAATATTCACCACTTGGAATGGCTCCCTGACTATAGGGTAGAGTAGCACATCACATTTAAAGGAAGTTTTTAACAGTATTTATTTTATTTAACTTTTTCTTGGAGAAACAAAAGTAAGAAATTGAAATGACAGAACATAGTGTAGGACAAGGCCATCCAAGGGTAGAGAGAATGAGAGATGCAAATGTATCTGGAAAAAATAACAGCTCTTCCTCATATGGTTTAACACTTTAAATTTCTTTAATAGCATTCAGTTCAGCTTCCATCAAAAAGAGCTTTATGTATTAGGTCATCGCCTCTAACTAAATTTCCTAGGTGTCTGGCTTGCAGGAAAATACCAGTCACAGAAGCATGTGCAGCTGAAAAGTTGTCTGCTTTCTTCTCTGGTATGCATTAAGCATGGATTGAACAGTGACAATAATCACCCCTGGCACACAAAAAGCCAGGGAGAGGAGGGGATGGGAGCCTGCACTGTTTCTCCTTTACTGAAGTCCAGCTCCAAGCTCCTCTGTGGGGCTCTGGGCAGCTTTTGAAAGCTTCAACTCCCCAGAGCAAATACTGCACCCATGCCCAGTGCTCCCTAAGGGCCACACACACTTAGGCTGTGCAAAGAACACAAATCACACGGAGTCCTAACAGCTGTTTCTCAAAAAAATTCTTCATTTTCTTATTGTAAAAAACTGAGAGCATCTCTCATCATTTACCATGTGCACTTGTGAATTTTAACGAATTAAGCTGCTTGTAACATCCAAGAGGCTGAAAGGAATAAAAAAACCCACAAACCCCAAAACATTAAGTATCAGCACTTTTTTGCACTGCACCTGAAGATAAAATTTCGTGGCAAATAGAAACAAGTTGTATTAAAAGAAAAATATTAGTGTTAATAGGAAGCGTGCGAAGTGAGTGTCTATGTACATGCACGCTCACTTTTGCACACTTTCAATATATAGCTGAGAGAGAAGAGGAACATCTTAAAGTCATCCATTCTTCATCCACATGCAAACAGCTGTGGTTCAGCTGCTGCCCAGGTGCAAGTATAAAAGAAACTCCCTCTCCTGCACAGCAAATGAGCACAAGCTCCCATCTCTGCATGAGGAGGAAAGATGCACCAAAGCACAAAGGGAAGAGGCAAAGATAAACCTGTGCTTGTTTGCCAGCAGAGTTGATGGAAGACTTGGTAAAGAAAGAGCTTTAGTAGAAGGCACTTCAACTGCATTTCATACTCCAGTCGAGAAATACATCACAACACTCCTCACCAAGTACTGCATTTAAAACCAGTACCGATGAACCTATAATAACAGGCACCAGCATTTGCATTTTCTGCCTTAGCCAGCATTAAAAAAGCCACCCTCAAAACTTCTTTTACGACACTTTTGCTGGTAACCATCATATTAAAGAGCCGGAGGCAAGGCATTCCAGGTTCCCAACAGAAGCCTTCTATGGCCACTACATGTTGCTGCAGACCATCACCCACACAGCTGAGGAAAGGAACAGCTTCATGCAGAGCTCAGGACTCTACTGTAACCAGCTGGCTGACCATGCACACGCAGAAAGCCGCGGATCACATCGTAGTTCAAAGCGCAGCTTTTGCTGGGAGCGTTCACACTTCTTGGCATTTAGTTGTACATGACATCATCATGTGGGAAGCCGTATGTCAGGGATAAAGTACACACAGACTCGAACCGGCTTCACAAATATTCATTCTAAGAAAAAAGCTTTCATCAGATTTGCTCATCGTGATAACCACGTCACATTTAAAAAGAAAAGAGAAAAAAAAGCTTTCTTCCCCCTTGTCTTTTGTTTTTTAATTGGTCTCAGCACAGACACTTGATTTTTAGTCTCTAAAGAGCCAGCATCAAATTTCATGCAAGCAAATGACAACTGAGCTCTGTTTATGCTCAACGCTGCAGCGTCCTCCCAGATGCAGACCCTGGAAGCTTATGAAAAGACCAATTAAATTTATATTAGCCTCTCTTTTGTGGAGATGACATATCAGTGACTAGTGTTTTGTACCCAATGCACACGAATACTTTTAACAAAAAATACATCTTTAAAACAAAATAATTTTTATTTCTTAACTTGCATTACCACTACAAAATCTCTAGAAGCCATGAAATGACAAAAAGCCTTAGGACAAGAGTAACTGCCTAATTAAAACAGAGGCTACGCTGTATCCTAGTAACCCATTTATCCACAGGGACTCTCTTTATTGACACACATCTTTAATTGTGCCATGCTGACAAAGGAAAAGTACCCCTGACTTAGCTTTAAGTTGTTCAGGTCAGCAGGCTCGTTGCTCCAAAAATCATATTACTTCAGGGAATAAATGGAAGTCCCAACCTGCAACAACTAAAAGCAGCTCCTTTGAGCAGTTAATTCAGAAGACTTCTGTTACACAAAACATGATGAAAAAGCTGAAAAGCTGAGATTTTCACCTGGCATAGTACCATCATTCTGTATTGAACTCAGAAAACAACAGCTTCATTGCTCCAGGGCCAGACTGTAACAATATGCCTGTACATGCTTAATTTTTCAGACATCTGTATATGCACAAGCAAATAATACTGAAAAGCTCTCGCACAGTCAGATACAAAGGCATTTGGTGGTGCTCGCAGCATGTATCACTCGAAAAGAGATTTCACAGAAAAGCTGGGAAAGAGAGCAGACCAGTCCCTGCTACCCAAGCCTTTGGGGCTGGAAATGAACACTTACCAAGAGCTGAAAACATGAAAAAATGACATATCAAGAGATGGAAGGGAAGTTCAAGAAGTACTCACTTTTACTTAAAGGTTATACATAAGTTACCTAAGGCTTTTCTTTACAATGTGCAAGTGTTATTGGCCTCGACCCCACTTGGAAAAAGAGAAAACTCCTAAAAAAAACCCCTTGTAATAGAGTCACTAAGTAATACCAAAGATCAAACTTCTGCCATAATTTATACCAACAGAAATTCTAGAGGACAATTCCCTGGTAAAATTACTAGGGAGTAAGAAAGAAGGCAATACAAGTGTTATCTCAAATAATTAAAGAAACCACACACACACAAACAAGTAACCAAACCAAAACAACTAGAACACACACACTTTTCTGCCCCCTTCCCTATAGGCTGTCAGGCTTATGCATCTACTGCACAATATATGCAAAGTCAATGAATTATCCTTACTAGAGATTTGGGAACAACACTAATTTGAAGAATAATTATGATACCAAGTACTATGGTTCCTTTTGCAAGTATCTCATGAGTTAGCATTGAATTCAGGTATTTTTGTCATTGTCTCCTTAACAACATCCTCAAAACATGACAAGTAAAAAAAAAAGATAGATAGATAGATAGATAGATAGATAGATAGATAGATAGATAGATAGATAGATAATCACAGTTGCTAGCATCTTAAGATAAATGCAACTTGCCCAAAGCCTTTTCTTTCGTGTCCTTCCTACAATACATGGCCTAATCACTGCTCTCGGAGCACTCTACTGGAAACAGGTTATCCTGAGCTACCGTGATTTAAGTTTTCAGACCCGGGGCCAAGTTCGTGACAAACACAAGGGAGTTTGCCTCTACCTGCTCCAGCAAAGTTGAACCATCTCTTCGCAGTGCTGGTGCTGTGAGACCACAAGTTACTGGCCATAGAACATACCCAAGATATTAAGGTCTGAGTCTTCTATTTCTTGGTACTCTTAGATGCTCAAGATGCATGTGGCACTCCAAACTGAAGAGAAAGCAGTTGTGGATACTGAAGTCCCCAGGTCCTGGTAATAAGACCAACCTGTAGTAAAAACTTCAGTTTCTGCATGAGCCTGGAAAATTCACTTAACAACAGTAAACAAAAGAACAAGTAAGTAACTTGTTCACAAGAGTAACCAAAATAAATCAGAAAATGATCTGCTACAGGAAACAAGGAATATATAGCCAATCCAGAAAAAGAATTTAAGGAGAGTATTTTTACCAGAAATATGTATAGGAGACCCAAAAAGGTAACAAAACAATGGTGAAGGACTGAGAATTATATGGGACTGGAAAGCACTCCATAATTCTATTTGCAGGCTGCTCACAGCATTCTTTACAGGAACAATGTCTCTCCAGGAACATCACAAAGTACAACTTCCTAATTAACATAGTGGGAAATATACTACAAAGCCAACAACAAAAAGGAGAGGCAAAGAATGTCCTCTTATCAAAACTTAACAAAAGACAAATGAGGAACAAGAACAACTTGTTGGTAAACACCTCCATTATTAATGACTTTCCCAAGCAAGATTCCTAGTCGAGAGCAACTGAAACATATTTCAGAGCAACGGAGCATTAAAGAAACTGAACAGCCAGAGCACAGCCACTCAAGCCTTGGAGTAGATGCTGTTTCATTATAACTGACATTAATGACATGAAAGAAAATATATTTTCCTTAAATCAATGATAAGAAATGGAGATGGGCACATGCAGATGTAGCTGAATTCTGCCACATTCAGCTATAACCACTTGCACACTTGTCAGCTTGGCTGCCATAAAGCATCCCATTACAATTGGACTTTTCAAGACCTTTAGTATAGCACCATGTTAGCTTGGCTGCGAACGGTGGCTAAAGAGAACGATGAAACTTAAGAGATAGTCTTTCTAAGTCCTTACTAGAACCTTTTCTGGTCCTTATGCTCCCTGGGTCATCCCTTCACTTCTCCGTAGCCTCTACTGTGTAAGGTTACATAAGGTTCCAGCCCACCTCCATCGCTGTTTAGTAAAGCCACAGACACAGGAGTCTGTGAGGAGTTATAAATTGCACGTACTGATTAAATACAGACCTATAGGCACTGCTACCTTCCATCACAGATGGCACTGTTAAAGGTATTTTCCACTGAAAAACCCTGGGCCAGGATAAGAAGGTCCTCAGGTTAATTTCCCATCTGGTTAAAAACACGCTGATTCCATGCACACTGGAGAAAGCAACTGGGAAACAAGGCTGAGATGCATTCTGGCTGCATAATCTCCCCAGCAGAGAGCAAACCAAAAAAATATCCAAGAACAGTAAACATTGGTCTTGTGAGAAGACTACCAGCCTCTCAAATTCAGACCTTGGTACATTTCAAGATGACCTGATCTACCTTTTAGGACAACCTCGAATTTTAACCCAGTGAAGTGTTGATGAGTTTGTTCCTTATGTGGGACACAGCATTTTGGGAAGCTGAGACAGATACCACATAGATTCTAAACTGAATTTAAGAGAGGAGCTTTTTGTTTATAATGTCAAAAGCTTCAACCTATATCTTTACATTGAACCTGGTGAAGCAGACTACCTTTCATATGTGGTATGCCTTAGGACAGCATGCTACGTCTGGAAGGTGAAACAGCTACCCCTTGGATTCTAAACTGCATTCAGAAGTTGAGGGTTTGATGTCATGAATAGCTTTAACCTTCCCACTTGAAAGATATCCCTGCATTGAAACTGGGCCTCTGCAGTGTGAATGGGGCTCCCAGTGTTCTCCACAAGGTACCACACATTTGGATCATCTCCCATCCCTTTCCAAAATCCTCCAAAAGGAAGGAATTAATTCAGTTATATCTGTAATGAGGGAAAAGGCAGAACTGTGGGCAAGCAAGAGTTCAGCTTTATTTGGAATCATGACACGAGTTCCAAGAATAAAAAAACCAAAGTAGAGGCAAGGCTGATGCACATTTTTTATTTGCATATAAATGCAATCTTAAGAAATTTACTGTTCAGAAGAATTATTTCAAACCTGTTTCACTGAAGATAGAAGGGAAAAAGAAATACACTAACCTTCTCTATTAAGTTAGCAGTTACTTGAGCTGGAGTAGTTACAATGTACGTGAATGTTGTGTGTTATGTCCCTTTACAGAGCTGGAAAATCCACTCCTGCCTTAAAGGAAAGTGGCTGCTAAAGGACAGCACAAAAGGTATAACCAGGTCCACTCATAAGAGCCAACCCCAAATCGTGTATGCTGGGATTTTTCCCCTTTCTCAGGTGGAGGAGATAAATTAAAGATCCTGGTTGACAGGTAATGTATTTTTCTTCTAATACCCTAATCCCAGGAAATAGCATTACGCATCATTACGTATATACCCACATCTTAGAAATCACAATAGAAGCATCACAATGAGATACTCCAAGTGAAAATTTTGTAAGCAATCACCTCAGAAACTGTTCAATTATAAAAAAATAATTCTCTCAAGAGGAAATACTTTCCTGTGGAAGGGAACAGCTCCCAGTAGAAGAGGATAAAGTCCTCCATATCAAGCTGATTTCAATTATTTAAGAGGCTGCATCATGCATATGGCTATTTTCTTCCCTTACAACAGCTTGGGTCACGCTGCTTAAGCGTTCATGATTGAAAAGGGCCAGTGTTTCTGGATCAGGTCACACCACAGATACTTTCTACTCCTCTGCCATGTAGAGCCAAACTAGTATAAAATTTTTATTTATGAGAAAGGAAAAGCAGGTCAAGTCTTAAGACAAGTTAGGAGTTACAGTTTATTTTACTCCCTGTGGTTTCAAACCCCCCTCCAATCAACAGTCACTTGGGAATGGACTTCTAGCCTAATTACCTCTAACTGTGATATTCCTACTATCCCACTTACACTCTTCTTACTACAAGCTGACATAATACAGAGACTGGCAGAAATATAGTTACCATAGACCTACAGCATCAATTCTCCACATCTTGGACAGAAAAAAAAGTTCTTTGGGAAGTGTTTCTACCCCAAATAGCTATAAATATAAAATAATTAAATAATAAAAAATAATAGTAAAATCATTCTGCAAACAGGGACATTTCTATTTTCTTTAAGGGACCGGATGGGGTTTAAGAAGGTGAAGAGATGATTTTGGAGTTCCTAAGCTTGATTACCCTTTCAGTTTTAACCTTACGCTGGTACACACCCCCCCCCCCCCCCCATAAAGTGTTGCTGTTGTAACCTGGGCAAGTTAGCACAGAAACTAACTGCCTACACAGAGAATTCAGTCCATTAACTAACATTGGTCTCATCCAGGAAAGAGTGTGGTACAGAGAGAACCTGTCAATTAGAATGAAAAGAAAATGTGCTGGGAATATGATAGTTCGAGCTTTGCTCTCAAGTGCACCATATTTAAACACTCCCATTTGCAATGATCTGAGTCTTATTCAAACTTCAGAGTAAGGCTGTCTTTTCCATACAGACTATTTCTCACAGGGCCAACATTATATGGCACCCAGCACAGTGGTACAACTGAACCTAGCCACTCCAGTGCAGTCCTGTGCAAAGCACCGTGAGTGTTGCATGAAACAGAGAGTCCCTTGCCCAGCTGACCACACAGGGTTCTGCAGGAAGGTGTACGAACACAGGTCGCTTGTCTCATGCTGGGATAATAAAAAAGAAGATATTTTTATGTGTGACTGTGTCTGGGTTTGGATACTGTACTTAAAAGAAAAATATGGTCTAATTATAAAGAATCTAAAGAAGAGTACAAGAATGAAGAGGTTCTCTAATGAGGAAACAACTCAGATGAAGTTGGGATTAATCTTCCTGTAGGAAAAGCGATCACAGGGGGAAGGGAAGCTACATAATATGACAACTGTTTTTTAAGCACATGTAGAGTTATAGCAAAGAGGAATAATGTCTTTCCCACAGCTATACCAGACAGCTCGGCAGTCCTAACAGCCACTGGGACTCGTTTTCCAAAGGTTGATGTTGCTCTATACTGAAAGGATTGCTCCAGATGGTCCAGGAGTCTCCATCACGGAAAGTCTTTAAGAACAGTTTAAACAACCACATCAGGAATTATAATTACAGCTGATTCTTTCTTTGAGGCTTTGGGCCTCCTTTCAGACCTATTTCTTCCGATCCAGGCTGTTCAGATGCACTGCAGAGGGAAATCAATGTCACGTGTTTAAAAAAAAAGTTCAGGGCTAAACCTTCTGTGCAGGCTCTCACCTACAGAAAAGCTGTTTTAAAGAAAATAAACCAATGCACTGTGTTTACGAATATCCAAGCTTTCCTGCTACTTGAGAGAGGAATTTACCCAGGATCTGTTAAATTACACATGCTAGCTTATATATTGTGAATTGTCACCATAAGTATGAGCTTGCCAAGGAATATGTCAACTAACACGCTTAAAGGTGTGCTGAATAGGGATTGCAATCAGTGATTATACAGAATTCCCTAATTCTAAGTAACAATTAGTTGCCAATGGGTAGTAAGCAAAGCGCATGCTACTCTCTTTAAGAGCAACAGAACATGTTCTGTATTCAACTGGATAAATGCATACACAAGCAGCTTCACACTCTGAAGACAAGCAGTAAAAAGGACCAGTGTTTGCAAGCAGTATGTGTATGACTTCGTCACCAGTTGTGCATCCCCTGAGGTGAATGTGTTACTTACAGTATCTCTAAACAACCACAGAACTCATTATAGAAGCACAACTTGTTTAGCTATGCTGTCAGGGACCTTTCTCAAGTGAGGCAAGCCTCCAAGTTCTATTCTCTTGCCTTCCAGCACTCTCCATTCCCTTTCAAAGACCAGACTGTTCAGTCCTTGATTACAACAGCAGTAAAAGTCAAAAGTTATGAACGCCTCAAATGAACAGGGTAGTATTTTCACCTGTAAGCAAAACACAGGCAATGTTCAGGTTCCCAAAAACTGTTGCCACATCTTCACACCAGCATGAGAAAGGAGGAAAAAATTATCAAGTTTCTTAGTTACTTCCACAAACATTTTAAAAAGCACCGCAAGTACAGACGCCTGTACAATTGCAGTGTGAAGGATCACAGACACACACCACTTTTTACTTCATGAGGGTATTTCACCCTCTGTTTCCGCACCCTGCTGCTTCCCACAATACCTCCATAAAGGACAAAACCAAAGTGATGAAAAATATATTCTAAGCTGCACTGGACTCCTACAGCTAGCAAAGAAGATTCTTCAGCAACCTAGACTGTGGTTACCCTCAGCTGCACTTCAAGACCTCCTTGGGCCTCCAAAACTAAGTATATTTTTATGAACTAGTGCTGCCCTGTTAGCTGAGATTAAGAGCAAAGTAGGACAGTTCCTGACGATGTGGAATGCTTTAAATTCCTATCACTGCTGACAACAATTGCGTGAGAGAAAGCTATGAGCATATACTGCATACTGGGCTGAAAAAATTTCCCCAAGCTTACAGTATATGGCGCTTCCACCTGAAGAAGCTCAAATGAGAAATGGGTACAGACAGTTACGCTTTTGTGCTGTAGGGTCACGGCTCTGGTGCCTGCAGCAGTGCTGGGTATTTTGGCTTCAGCAAGGCAAAAGAGGCTGTTCTTTATATGGAAATAAAACAAGAAGAAAACCTGTATGTGCCTCGCTGTTAGAGATAGAGCTGTTCCAACATGGCCATCCTAGGATCAAAAAAGTGGGGTTTGCCTCCTCTAGTATATGGTGCCACCTGGCAGGCAGAACAGTTAAAATGGGAACTCTTGGTGATGCATCTGGTTATATAGGTGAAAGATATTTTGTTCTTGCTGTTTTGTTGCACCATATACAAGCCCCTAGCAGAGATTCAGACTCCACACCTTGGCAGCACCTGCTCCATGACCTGCTTCATAAATATTACAGTAAGTGCTGGTAGGGGCGTTGCCTCAGTCATAATTTTCTAAATCAATTTTTCTTTTGAATCACTGAAAATATATCCAAAATATTTTTTTCCTCTAGCTCCTTATTCTTCCCTGCAAAGTTTACTACCTGGCACCACTTCTGCTTGAGATGATCTTATATTCTGTTCATTCACAAGCCCATTCATTCTTTATTAATTAGGATTTGGAAAAAAACTAAAAGCATATGGCCATGTGAACTTCTTACAGATTCAAGAGCAACACAGATTATTTCCAGTGACATTTTCCATCTTGGACCATCAGATCACCGATTCATTTAACCCACAAGTGGTTTTGCTTATCTCTCCAAATGAGTGACATAAAAAAAGGCCAAGATACTCAGTACCAAACTCGGCTAAGAGATGAAAGCAGTAGTGCTCCCATCCAAGAAAACTTCATTTAAAAATATATAGCCAAGTCTAATATACATTTCAGTCAAACCACAACCTGCTCCATAAACAAAAAACATACAAAAAAAGGGGTGTATCAGCACAAGTACTCACAAAACCCAAGCACAGTCACCTTCACAGGCAGCTAAGTCACGAAAGCACCCATTATAAGCTTCCTTGAAACCCTCAAGGTCCAGGCATCCCTGTAATTACTCATGTAATCTTCTTATATGCTCAAAAGTCTCTGCTAACACTGGTCATAAAAAACCCCAAACCACCACTTTCACATATCTTGCAGCACTAACTCTAAAAACAATAACCACACTTTGTGGTAAAAGGACCGGTTATCCTTTTATGGGATAGAAGAAAAGTATTAAAATCCAACACACTCCCTGCAGCTGGCAGTCCCCGTTTTAGCAGACACGGGATGTGCCTCCCGGTTTGCCATTTCTCTAAAACGTCAAATTACACGGACTACATTAAAAGAAAAGCAAGTGGAAAGTGCCTCATGCCATCAAAACATAAACAGCTGAAGGTCTGAAAAAAATAAGGTGAAGAGAACATTAAAAATATATATAGTATGAATTAGATTTGATATATACACACACAAAGTAGATAATACATCAAGATGTGTATGTTCTAGATCAGTTCTAAGGGTCCTCCCTCCCACGCAGCTGAGCTTAAAGCTTTGGTATTTTCCTAGTTTCACAGCCTGAGCCCCAGTTGTTATTTCAGTGATACCTCCCTCAGACTGTCTTTACACAACAGACAAACAAAATACAGGGAATCGCCTAATGCTCATATCCAAACTCTTCTATGATTTCACAGAGACTTAAATCCTCACCTCTATCTCTCTTCTCCCTCCAGGTTCCCAATTCTCAGGCAGCAACTTAAGTCAGGATGATAATCTTAGTGTTCTTGTGATGATTCATAGTAACCTGACCCAGCTTTAAAAACTCTAAGGCCTTTGGGCACAGTAGGTGAAATGATCACCTTAAGGAAGGCTACAAGAAAAGCAGCCAGGAATCATCACAGGTATGTGAGCAAAGCCTTCTGTTCCTCCTGTCAGTAGAAGGCAGCAGTGGAAAAAGGGGACTTTGTGGAGCATGATTCCAAGCCCAGTCTCTGGGAGACACTGCAGCAGCCTCCTTTGCAGATCTGCTCCTCCCAGCTGCCAATGATGCACAGTTATGCACAAACCATAACCTAAAAATCACTATATGAAGCCTGATCTCTTAAGTGAGTATGGAATACATTATGCTACATGGCCAATGAAAAATATATTCAACAGAAGTCTAGAAACTCAAAAATAATCAGTTTCACTCATATTTCATGAACATAAGCATCTGAGATGAGGAAAGAAGTGTAAATTATTCATTCATCTGCCCTTCTCTCCACTGAGTGAGGCTCAGGCACTCCGCTTTTAACGTGCCTTTTGGGAGCATCTGGCTCCCACTTAAATATCCACAGCTCCAGACATAGCACCACACGTACTGCCTCTTGCCTAGTATGAGTATCTTTTTGACATTGATCTGCTGTCACTGCCCTCGTTGGACAGAAATGGAGGGAGAAGAGGGAACCACCAACAACAGAAAACCCACAAAAATACACTTTCCCTCCACTCCTCCCTTCTTCCCAGTCCCAGCTCTGCTCCTGATTCTCCACCTCCCCTCCCAGCAGTGCTGGGGTGCAAGGACTGGGGTCAGTCTGTTTCATGTTGTTTCTGCCACTCCTTTCTCCCCAGGGGGGAAACTCACAGTCCTCCCCTGTAGCAATGTGGCATCCCTTCCAAGGGAGACAGGCCTCCATGAACTTCTACCAGTGTAAGTCCTTCCTGCGGGCTACAGTCCTACCAGCAGTGGACTGGCTCCAGGGCGGACTTGCTCAGAATCCTGGCCTTCTCTGGGAACAGTCGCCTGTTCCAGCATGGGGTTCTCCATGGGTCACAGATGGGATTCAGTCCCACTGTTGAGCTCTAAGGGCTCAGTGTGTCATCTCACCATGGGTCAAAGGGGAATGGCTGCTCCAGTGTGCCTCCCCTCCTCCTTCCTCACTGACCTTAGTATCTGCACAGCTGTCTCTCACATCCCACTCCTCTCCCAAAACAAAAAGAACTTGCCCAACAGATTTTTCTCTCTTAAATATGTTATCACAGAGGCACCGATTGCCTCAGCCTTGGCCAGAGATGGTTTCAGCTTGGAGATGGGGGAGCTTCATGAAGCTTCTTACAAGGAGCCACACCAGTAACCTCCTCCTCCACTACCAAAACCCTGCTAGACACAAACCCAACACACCTAGTCACAACAGCAAGTTTTCAAATAGCTGCAGAAAACTCTGAACCTAATCACTTCAGAAAATGGATCCTTACTTCAAGTTACTTCTGCACATGGATTGAGCAGGTACTTTCAGATGCAAACCTAAAACTGGCCAACAATCCAAATGTCCAACACAAACAGAAGACAGAGCTTCCCCCCCCCACCCCGAGAACAGAGACAATCACGTTTTCCCTGAGCAATTATTCACTTCTTAGGAGAGTAAAAAAATTAAAACAATTGCTTACCAACGATCATGATAACACTATGAAACTTCTACATTATTGCAACACTGACTCCTGTTGCCATTACTGAAAAACTCCACACAGAGATAATGATGGCAGCCCAACAGATTCTACGTTAGTTTCAACAAAAATTTTATTCTGAAGATGATGATCTTCAATCATCCCCTCCTTCCACTAAATCTCATTCCTTTACTCCAAAGAAATCTGCCTGCTTTTAAATCCTATTCCAGCTCTAAATACTGCAAAAACTTCTTGACAATAAACATGGTTTGCTTCTGGGTTCAATAATGGAATGGCAATGTGCAGCTACAGCATTGCCTACACTTCAGTCTGCAGCCTGAAGTCGTCTGAAGATCAGTTTCCTCTGTTACTCATTGAACATTTTGTACATTTCATAAAAGAAGTGATTTGATTAATACAAAACGTAAAAATCAGTGTCTTATCTGACACTGTAGAAAAGAGAAGGAATGGGAGGGAAGTAGGGCTTGTGCTTGTGTTTTGTCATACGGGGTTATAAACTAAAGAGGTAAAGCAGACTGAACTGCAAGGACTGAAGGCTGGAGTTACTGAAGACAAGGCAAATGTTGTTCTCTGCAGGTTTCCTACGGCCAAATGAGTCAGATTTAAGTAATAGATGGGAATAGGACACATCACTAGGCACTAGTTGCAGCAATGCACTCAGTATCGCTCAGGGTAAGAGAAATGGATATGCATCTTCATTATTCTCCAAAGCCTTTTCACCCCTGATTTATGTGCACAATTAAATTATGCATATATTCATGCATTTAAGTTACTTAATGATTTGACTTGGAAAACCTCTAATTAGGCTCAGCAGTCCTCATCAGAGAGTTGTCATTTACGGATACTTAAAGCAGCACTATGTTATTTCACATTTGGAAGTTAGTCCTCTTAGCCTCTAAGGATCAGAATTTTGACTTCTATTTCTAAGCCATAATCTGAAATTGTGCACAATCTGTCAGGGATCTAGATAAATACATCAAGCAGGACAGACATGGCCTAAAGGCTGGGCACTCAGCCTTCCTGCTTATGCTACATTCTGGCTCAATAACTGCCAACATGTGCAGGTCAGACTATGGAACTGATACAATTTTGGAGGCAGAAGTCTAAAATCTATCGGTTATTTTCCCAAATCAAGTCACTGTACATGCAAAAGGTTTATTTGAGAGCTACATAAAAATAGAATAAAAAATTAACCCTTGAAGAGAATGTGCCAAGACAGCGAGAAAGCAATACATGAAACCTCTAGTAAGAATCTGTCTAAAAAAAAATTTTAATACAAAACAAGGCCCTACAATAAAAAGTCATACAAACCAGTCTAAACCAGTCTGTTATACTATCTAATTACACAGAAGAACATGCTGATGCAGTACTATGACTAAGCAGGGTAATGATCTTCTCCGTCTCCCAAAAAATGTAGGATTTGGCAGTCATCAGTTGCATGCCAGATTTAAGTGAACTTTGATTAGCGTTGAATTTAAGAATCCCACTGTGGTGAACCTTCCATCCCCTTCATCCCATCAGTAATTTAATTCCCATAAGGAATTAGAAAGGCTAACGAACTAAACAGCTGCACCAAGTTAATTTCCGCATTCTCATTGCATGCATGTTTCTTACGTTTCTTCCTATCTGTGCAAGGACATTTCTGTCAGAGGAGGAGGAGTAGAAGGCTGAAGAAAAGGAGCAAGCCAGAATTTGCCTGTTGCACCTCAGTGTAACAAAAAACGAAACTGTGAAAATCCATTGATTGGTTGAACGTAATAGCGACACGAATCGGACAGAAAAAACTTCTACAGCCTCTAACTTTCTGCTCTTTGAACTTTCAAAATTAAATTATTTTGCACTACTAACAGTTTAGGATTTAATTTTCTCATTTAAATATATGAAGGAAGTTTCTACTCTTTACAGAAGTTTCTATCACTACTTAAAAGTAGGCTAATACCTTACATTAATACACTGGCATTATCCTTACATTTAAAGAATGACAGGAAAAAGACCACAGTTCTTAAAGCACTCTATACATCTCAACTGCAGCAGCTTAAAATCGCACGTGTGGCCAAAAAAATGAAGCCACTAATTCTTTCCCAAGAGAGGAGAGGAGTGAAGAGTGAGACCTAGCACAAGGGAGAAGGCAAAGAAAAAGATGCTGCTTTTACAATGTCTTGCAGCAGCAACACAAGATGAAATCCCAGGAGAGAATAAAACTAAAAAGATGCTCTACTGTCATTTAATTTAGCTAGCTAAACATAATTTTTGTCTTGATATTTGTCTAATAACCCACAACATCAAAGAAAAATCGGATGTAGCCTCTTGCTTATCTCCTTACACCCAGAAAAGTCTAAAATACATGCAAGAGGAGATGGAGAGGAAACATCACAAAACATTTATTGAGGTGCCAAGAACGGAAATAGTGGAGCACTGCAAATACAATAAATGTTAAGTTTGAAATTGCACAGCATTCCAGATGACAGTAACCAAAAGGACACCAGGCCCAGTCTGGCTTAGCTCAGTGATGAACGTGAAACAGGCACAAGTGGTGCTACACTGATTAAAAGCATCTCTATCTGAACAAACTTCCTTCTTTTGCATTTGATTTCAGAAAGCAAGAAAAGAGATAATGTGGGCTTTGATCTGTTTCAGGTTATATTTACTCCTGAT
>JAAGNO010011167.1:0-17925 GCA_033439905.1 Ceryle rudis | reverse complement strand
CACGCTGGTATCTAAGCGTGAGTGCACAGAGAAACGAAATCATATTCAAATTCCATCTACTATGTTTTAATACTCCCATATGGCATTTAACTACTCCGGCCTTCCCTGCTTATTGCTTGGGACTGCCTCTTCGCCAAATTTTATTGACATGCATGTATCCATCTCTCTGAATGTCAGTGGCTCCCTGCTCTCCCTTGTGTGTACTGGGAATATTTCAGTCTGAAGTTGGAGAGCTCTTTGCTTTTTACAGCCAGTTTGCACCCTGTAAAGACTTATTTTCTCATGCTAACATGTAGCATCTTGCTCCTGCGTTTTCTGGCCAGCAGCCCCACTTATTGCACGCCCTGTACTGTGCTGCCTTGTGCCATTTTCTGGTTAATCCCTCTCCTGCTGGACCTGCTGCTCTGGGGCTGCTCTGCCTGCAAGATCACTGCAACAGAGGCAATGACTGATTGTCTGGTGAACTCACTGCAAGCCAGGTGAAAATCATTTCCCCACTCTGTTAAACTTGAGAAAAATGGTTCTCAAGCTGTTTTGCTTCTTAGGGAGCAATCCAGTTTGTTTCTACCATGTTCACGTTCACCTCTGTGCAAAGTGATGGGAAAATGGGTGGAAAATGCTGCCAGGTGTGAACTTGGAGATGAAGCCAGTCAAAGTTTACAAGGTGGACAAGAAAACAAATATTTATTTTTTTCTTTTGTGCTGTGATTGCCTAGGCTGGCTGAGAACTGCCTGAGTTACATCCCTCTCTCTCTTTTCAGCACCCTTTGGTTCATCCTCATCACCAGTCCCTGCATGTAATAAATCTTGGTGAAGAAGTAAGAGGAGAGTAAGAAGATGACTACATAAGTAAGTATGAAAAGTAAACTCATGTTTGGGCTTTGCTTTCATCCCTGTTTGCACTCTGCAAAGGGACACATGTGAAGTGACACCTCTGAGCTGGTTTTGAACCTCAGGAAATGTCAGGAGGGAGCATGATTTTCTGACTCATTCTCTCCTCTTCACTGGGCTCCAGAGGCTCTGCCATGGATTTACTGCCTTGTTCTCTCTGCTGTCTGTCGGGCTTCATGTTAATGAGCGCTCGGAGGGTCATTCAGCGTTACTTTGCTGTGCAAAGGGGCACAACCTCAGTTTAAGATTGAAGACCAGAGCTCCGCTGCTGCAAGGCTTGTCCCTACCGTAACTTTGGCTCTGTGGATAGCACTTTAAAAACCCTGTAAGGAAAGTTAATGTGTTTTTGCCAGCTTGTAATGGTGCTGTGTGTGTAGGGCCAAAACGATCCTGTGAGTTTTTAGGTTCTGTCAGTCTGGATTCATCAGGGGAGAGCAAAATTTGGAGCAAATTTGCTGTGAAGTTTGCCTTGCACCCCCTGAGTCTAATCAGTGGAAGTTACACAGTCAGGGACAGAAATTTCCATTTACTCTACTCCAGAACACAGAAAGAGGGAAGGAGTGGTCCAGGGTTTACCTGATGTCAGCATTTGCCTTTTGTCTACGTAAGGATTTGAATGACAATAAATATCAAATAATTGTAGTGATAATTGCTGGGTTCTGGTATTTCTAGAAAACTATTTGTAGAAGCAGAGGCAGAACTGAGAACTTCTTTCCAACAGGCTCCTGGACACTAAAACCTCTCAACATGTTTTAGAAAACAGCAGTAGGAAATGCTTTGTAAGTTGGTTTGGTTTTTTGTTGTTGGGTTTTTTTCCCCTTCTTCTCATGTCTGCTCATGGTACCTTCATCTTGACCTTCATAAGGGCTTCCATATTTTTAGTTTCTTACTTCTCAAATGCCTCCTTTCCTGCTTTTCTTGTCTAGGGCTGTGTCTGTGCTATTGAGCTATGAGCTCTCAGACAGAATTATGCTATTCTGCCCGTTATACATGGTGCAAGTCCGAAGGGAGACTCACTGCTGGAAAAAGCCAGTGCATTTGTGGTGAGTACACTGAGGCTTGTAGGTATCCCACTGTGCCTTTTCTCAAGGTGTGCTCCCCTCCTGCAGTAAGTGCATTTCCAGCACCCCTATCGTGTGCTTGCATGACAGTCATAAAACGAGCTCTACTGTCTTCACCACAGTGCTGCTCTTCTAAACATCTTGTGATTAATGGTCCTCGTCCCTTCTCTTTCAGGGGAGAGGCTGTGGGTGAGATACAACAGTAGGAGGGATGCTACAGGACCAACCACTACCCATCTGTGGCAGCTCCTCTCAGGTTTGTGTGACGACTTAAAAATCTTATTTTTGTCCTCCAGCATGGGAAGGCAGATGGAGCCTTTCAGGTTGGTCTGATGACCAGTCAGTAAAGTCAGAACTGGCTATTGCAACAATGCTGTTGCTCCATCTACATGTCCCATGTGGATGAGGCCTTATACACCTAAGACATGATTGTACATTATTTTCCTGGCTACAAAACATTACTGGTTTTCTTTTCGCTTGGAAGCTCCCTCATGCCACACACTGTATGTTCCCACTGATGGGTTCAGTATCAGGGATGTGCTTGTGATTTGGGGGAGCAGGAGACGCACTTGCAGGAGCTCCAGCTGTGCCTTCCCCTCTGCCTGGGAATGACATACCTGGGGGGTGAGTAACGTATGAGACACAGTGAGGCTTTGGTACATACAGTTATTTTACCCTGTCACTCTGTCCCACTTTCTTTTTGTGCGTGTCAGCCAAGGAAAGGCAGGATTTATAGCTGCTTCTCACAGCTTCCGTGTCGGGGAAGCTTTGCTCCTGTACGCAGAGCCACACACAGCATCCAGTTAACAGAAGCTGCTACATAGGCTGTAAGTGATGAAAACAAATGGAGCCTATTTTTAATAAACTTGAGAATAAAGCGTGAAAGAGGAAGGAGGAGTGGGCACAGGAGAGAAAGAGCAAGAGGAAGTGGCTTCCCAGTGATCATTAGCTGGCGGGCTCTCTTTGACATGCAGGTCTCTGCAAATGCGCTTGCTGAAAGTTTAGTGGTGGAGATGGTGCACCTAATGGGATCTCGGGGGAGGCATCCTCTCACCCATGGATAACAGGCTGCAAGACAAAGCTGTCATCCTGCTCTGATTTACTACTCTCTTGCAGCAGGGAGATAAAAGTTTGCACTCCTCGTAGCGAAGCAGGCAACAGAACTTCTGATGGCAACACTACATCAAAACCCAAAAAGGTACAAGTGACTTGAGCCAAGCAGGGTGAGGAGGGAGAAAAATATCCAAACTAAAGTAGCCTTGTGGTTTAGATCTGGAAAATGTCTGGCTGATTTACTGAGAAGTACACCCTTAACTCTGCAGCTCGGTGACTAGAAGAATGAATACCAGAACAGGCTCTTCACAGGAAAATCCCAGCAGGAAAAAAAAAAAAAAAAAGTATATAATATATCAATATTTATTTATAATCAGATTTCTAGATGACAAGTTCAGAATTTTTTTACCTTGAATGTGACCGGCAATGCAAGTGTTAAAGTGAGACTTGGCAGACTTCAGCTTTATGTTACTTTTTGTATTTCTTGTGCAGCCTCAGTGAAAAAGTCCCTCTTTGCTCCTCTCCCCCCTCCCTGCAAAGCAGCCATCATGGCACGGTCACAGCTGGGGAGGCTTTTGCAGAGATGTTTGTTAGAGCCTGGGGGACAAATGAGCATGACAGTAATGGAGACAACAGAGGTAACTGAGGAAGGGCTTGCAAAGGTGGCTAACTGTAACGTAAAGGCACAGCTCCAAATTCACAACAATCCCCAGGAGCATCATCTTACTTCTAATTTTGCTGGTAGCAGAGGCATACAAGGATGAAAAGGCCAGAACTAGGGCCAGCTTGAGGGCTTTGGTGTTGCTGTAGGACCTTGGCCTAGACAGAGCTAAATTCCTCTCTGTAGAGCAAAGAGCACAGGGAATGTGCTGTTGAGTGCTAAATTCACAGGCCACATCATTCTCAAAAAAATCCCTGAGCTTAAAGAAGGGTGAGACTGGAGGTGGTACCGGGGCCAGGGTGTGGGGCTGGATGGACACTTGTTCTTAACCACCATGACTCTTCCTGCATCTCTAAAAACAAGTCTTAGAGTAGACATGACAAAAATTGAGGCCAGAGAGAGAAAACAAGAGGCCAAAGGGGAGGTGACATGCTTCTGTCCTCATCTTTCATCTTCCCCAACAGCGTGTCCAGGGGGAAAAGCAGAGGATGGGTGTAGTCATCTGTGAGCTGGGGGTGATCTCCCCTGGGCAAGTCACTGAAGGAAACATCTCTGGGCAACTTCTTGGATCGGCTCCCTTGAGTCAGTGTCTGGTGTCATTGCTCGAGACCGCTGAGTCTTCCCTAACCTCAGGCTTCTGGGATTTAGCGAGGGTTTTATTTTATTTTAGATGGGTGGTGAGAGGGGACTGCTGTACAGATGGCTCTGGAGTGGACTCAGTGTGCATAAACAAACAGGGAGATGGGAGACATTTTTCTTTTTAATGTCATCTCAAGTGTTTCTGGAGCTGTCTATTTATCGCCGGTCTGTAGGCCCACAAGATGATGAGATGGATAAAATGGGATGATAAGCTTGCAGTAGAAGAGAAACTATCAACAGACCTGTTGATTTATTGTACTTTTCAACTCAGGTGGATTTAGGGGTAAGGGGAGGATAAATTTTTTCCCTAACTTTTTTTGCTGCTCTCAGGTAGCCATTAACTCTCTGTGGACCATGACTTTCATTTCCCATCAGCTTTGAATTACTCAGTCTGGGACTGAGCTGGAAGGCAATTTCAAGAGGTGGGGAGAAACCCAACCTTTTATTTAATTCTGACCATGGCTGGTTTAAATTCTGCCCTTTATCAGGGCTTGTATCAAAGACAGGCTGATAGGGACGCTGCTATGGGAAAGAAGAGAGAACCGATAACAGGCTTGACTAGATGGTCAAGAACGGTGGACCTCTCCTGCAAGGAAACTAGGGTGACCAAAAAGATTCAGCAGAGGTAGAGTCAGCATTACCTTCAGGATTAAAGAAATCAGTATGTGCGGCCAGGCAGCAGGCAGATGAATAGAACACTGCTTTTTGTGTATAACTGTACGGTGAACAGAGTTTTTCAACTGTTTTTAACAAAGGTTGTAAGTACCGCAAACCCTTAAACAAAGACGGTTTGGGAATAGATTTGATTCTTCCCACAAATTCCTGCTTTGTCTCTCTCTTTCACCTTGAAATAGTGCTTAAGGACAGAAGCAAAATCACCGCTTCACTTGGAAGAAACAAATGGCTCCACGTCTACTGTGCCCCCTCTCTAATGGATTGCAACCTCTCTCTGAATTGCAATAGTGCTCCCCTAGGCTGGTTCCCACACCTCACATCCATCCCTCACCCCACCGTAACCAGTGTGCTTTCAGGCCGGGAGCTCAGACTCCACAGAAACACCAGTTTTTACTTTCCTTCTCACTGCAGTTTTTTTCCTCCATGTACAGAGCCACAATTCCCTGTTAGTTTCTGATACTGTTGAGAGCTTTGCACAAACAGCAATAGATTTAATAGGGGATTTAATTAATAGGGGATCAAAATTTAATAGGGGAACTGGCCCACATGTGGCAGTTGAGTGCTGGAGACATCTTCCCCCACACTGAGCATAAAATGCAACAAAGAGAAGTAATAAATAAATCAGGAATGGGAGGATATTTACCTTATTCTCTTTCAGTGTTTGCTTTCCCTGCTTTGGAGTAGATTTTTCCCTTTTCTGGATTGTCTGGTGTAAAAACACCACCACAACTTCAGAAGCTGCATGGGGATCTTATTAAAGTCTATAAAGATCTGAGGGGTGGGTGTCAAGTGGAAGGGGCCAGTCTCTTTTCTGTGGTGCCCAGCAATAAGACAAACAATAATGGGTATAAGCTAGAACACAGGAAGTTCCACCTCAGCATGAGGAGAAACTTCTTTACTGTGGGTGATGGAGCCTGGAACAGGCTGCCCAGAGAGGTTGTGGGGTCTCCTTCTCTAGAGACTTTCAAGACCTGTCTGGATGTGTTGCTGTGTGGCCTGCCCTGGGTGATCCTGCTCTGGCAGGGATTTGGACTAAATGATCTCCAGAGGTCCTTTCCAACCCCCACCATTCTGTGATTCTATGGTTTTGCAGCCTGAGAAGGTAACTACACCAACACGCTGCCTGGTGGCCAGCTGTCCCGACTTTACTGGTGGAAGAGGGTGAATCCTGGCTTCAAGTTGCAGTTCTTGGTCAAAAAATGTAGGGGTGCACTAGAAATTAATGTAGGTAATCGTGCTCAGGGTGGTTGCAGTACACATTAGAAAGTGCTGTCAGTGTTTTTAGTGGCTCATAGTTTGCACAGTGAGGCTACTTTGTGTACACCTATCCTGCTGATTACTCTCGTCTTCCCCAATTAGGAGAGAAAAGATAAAATTCACGTTAATTAAAAGCTAATTGATGACAAGATGACAATTCTAATGTAACAGCCCATGTTCCTAAGTAACAAAAGGCTTCTAACCAATCCAATTTAAAAAGGACAGCTTTGGTGTTCTAATGCCTAAAAACTGTTCTCAGTAATTATGGAGAAGGATTAAAAGGTCCAGTTGGCTGTTACCCGGGTGTGGGATGGTGTGGTGAGTCACTGGAGCACCCAACATGTGAGATGGGTGGCAGGAGGGGAAACCCTGCACATTGTGCACTACCAGCATGAGGCTCTCCAAAGCCATTGCATTAGCTGGGGGTGCTGGTAGGAGCTGCAGTGATACCACGTCCCTGTCTGTCCTGTGAATATCTCAGCACTGCAGAAGCTGAATCCCTGTCAGAATGGAAGGTGTCCCAGTCCTGCCCCAGCACAGGGCAGAGCTGGGTGAGGACAGCTCAGTAGGGCAATGTGTACAGCTGCTGCTGCTGCTGCCAAGCCGAGGAGGGGTGTGGGAGGGAGCAGTGCTGCTGGGGAGATGCTCTCCACTCCAGAATGGATGTTCCCCTGTAAACCTATCCTCAACACGTCAGTGAACAGCAGGAGCCAACTGGGCTTTTGTGGGCTTTGGTCCAAGTGCCATGGGCAGCAAGTCCAGGCCATTTCAGCTGCTGCTGGCAACTCCCTCAGTTGCCCAGGCATGCAGCTGGCTCTGCCTCGGGGCAGGGCTGGAAGTCACAGCAGTGCTCGTGCTCTGCCAGAGAAACTTTGTCCAAGCTCCCTTGGAGACTCCCTGAGCCCCTCCATGGGAGAAGGCCTGGCAAACCAGCCCCAGTGGCGAGGCCAAACCAGTTTGTGCTGGCTGGTGGCTTCCATACTTCCTCCCTTTCCTCAGCCAGGCGGGGTGTGAGCCAGCATCACAGGCTGGGACCAATGCACACG
The DNA here is from genome assembly GCA_033439905.1 of Ceryle rudis. Taxonomy (NCBI): domain Eukaryota; kingdom Metazoa; phylum Chordata; class Aves; order Coraciiformes; family Cerylidae; genus Ceryle; species Ceryle rudis. The sequence goes on along the minus strand of JAAGNO010011167.1, from coordinate 10,642 downwards.
GGGACCAGAGTGGGGCTGGTTGCAAGCCACCCAGCAGATGTTGGCATTTCATCCCTGTGCATACTGTTCCCTAAACCTGTTCCAGCAGCTTGGATCATGGTCATTTCATTCTCAGTATAATCTGCAAATTCCTCCTGGTCCCTCCTTGTTCAGCTGAGGGCACCAGGCTCATCGCAGTGGTCCTGCTGGCTCTTTGCAAGCTCCTTGCTGGAGATGCACGTGACTGGCATCCAAACCAGTGGTCGCCAATGTTACTTCTTCTTAACAAAGATCCAGTACATAGAGGTAATGGCTTTGAAAGACTGAGACAATTGAATTAAATCAGAATTAATTCTACTCTCTCTTTTCCTTGATTTTTCTTTCTTTTTTAATTTTATTTTTTTATTAATTCTGTGAATCTGTATTCTCTTAGCAAAGCATCCGTGACTGGAAGCTCTTTCAGCAACTTGGCGAGGCACCCAGAGTTATCAGAGAGGGTCGGGGGTAAACAAAATCTCTGGAGGAAAGCTGGGGAAGTCAGTGGTCACCGTCAGTTTGGATAACAAATCTGCTAAGCTGCCATCCAAGGAAGCAAAGAGAGAGTGACCTAAGCGAAGGTGCCAGGAGAGCCCTGCAAATAAAACAGAGAACAGATGATATGTGCTGTGGGTAGCACAGATTTGGTTTCAGACATTTTGTAAGCAGGATTTTATGTTTCCTCTGAGTCAAAAATAAGAGCTTGCTTGGACTAGTGCCTCACCTGGGGGAGTCTCTTGGCTTTTTTGGGGAGGCTCTCCAGGTTTTATTCACCCCAAAGTGATAATAAATCCCCCCAAAACACCTACCAGTTACATTTTTCTCTCGGTAGGAGACCAATTATGTAATAACTGAGCCATACCTAAACTCTGCCCTGGGATGCCTGTGCCAGGACGTGACTGACTGACCCATGGCACTGAGCTCTGCCAACATCCTGGAGGGGATCACAAAGGTACCCAGAACTCTGCTTACTTGACAAAACACTTTGGAGGCAGACTTCAATGACAAGGCCTCTTTCTTCTCTCTAAGCACAGGACACTGTGGACAGAGGAGAAGATGACTGTCTTTCCTCTTCCAGAGGACAGTGCTGCTGGGTGCTACCAGGGGAAATCTGCTCTGCTGTGGCAAAAGCAAGGTTTGCAGATTTTTCCCCTTCATTCCTAGGGTCCTACGGGTTGTGTCAGGAGGTGGAAGGGGTTAGAGAGTGATGTGCTTTGGTTTGGCTGATCCCACCCTTGTAGCTCACTGTGGCTTGTGGGAATTATTACACACAGCTTTGGGATCCAGCAGTGATAGCACTGTGTAAACGTCAAATAGTCATACTTTTTATAAATGTTCCTCACACCAAGGTTTGAAAGTGGCTCCGGAATACTGCCCTGAGGGGTTTGGTCACTGTCCTACAGATGGGAAAATAACTGCTGCACTGAGACTTCACCATGAGCAGGCAGCACCCATGGGACTCTTGCAGGCTGCTCTGATCTAATCCTCATGAAGTCTGACCCTTGCTTTCAAATGAAAACCAATCCATCACACCTTGATCATGAAAAACATCAGCTGTTGACAAATGGGGTGGTTTTGGTGGTAATAACAGTCTGATGGATGGCCGGGGCTGGGGAACTGCAGCTGGTAACTCTCCTGCTAGCAAGCTGGTGGGGCTGCTGTGCCAAGCCTTTCCAAAGGTGAGGCTTTAGCATCTCTGTGTGGAGGCTGGTGGGGAACTAAGGGAGTTTTCTGGGCCTCTTCAGCAAAGATAAATGAACTTTGTTAATAGCTTTTTTTATTATCTAAATCATGCAACAAAAAGCATTCACTGATGTGTTCTACTATAAACTATAAGTGGTCCTGAGGATCGTGAGGATGGACAACTTTTTAGAAGCACTAGACAGAAGAGTTGCATGCTCTGTTGAGTTTTTCATTAGGACTTTTCTCCCCTGTCTGTGTTTTTCACTCACTGGATTATACATTTGCATACATTATAATAAGAATAGCTACCATCGTGATAGATTTTGTTGTTTGGTTTTTGGGGGTTTTTTTTGTTGTTTTTTTTAATCTTCATATAAAAATGTTACAGGACAGAAGCAAACTGTCAAAGTGAGAAGGAAACATCCCATTTTTGGTCATCTGTTTTCATGTCTCTTGTGGTAGAAATGCAAAGTGAGCCTGGGCTGCAATCTAAATTCTGCAGGGAGTTGTAGTTGACAGAAATAAACCTTGTGGTGAGGGTGCCACATGAACTGAGCATAAACATGAATTAAACCCTGCAACTGTGAAGGAACTGGGACTGTTGAAAAACAAGTACTAAAAATGTAAATTTGAACTCTAAAAGAATGGATTGGAAGCAGATTTAATTGCCTCAGTAAAGGGGTAACATGAAAATTATGGGTGTCAGAGGAGAGTAAATGTACCTCAGAAATCAGAATAGACTGTTAATGTGTGATGGATGACTGGCAGAAGCCTGACAGAAGGCTATTACTCTGAAGCAATTACACAGAAAATGTGGATAAGTGGTTAAAAAAGGTGAGTGGGAGGCAGGAGCTCTTGCTGGGGTAGAGCAGGGTCTTTGCGTCATGGACTGGATCTTATTTTGAGCATGTCTGGTTGAAGGCTTGGAGTCCCAGACTTGCTTGGATCCTGGGAGCTGTTTAACCTTGTTCAGAGGGCTCAACAAGTTACCCTATTCTTTGGGAAGTGTGCTGTGATCATTTGGGCAGAGTCAATGATAACGTGCCTCGCTGCTGCTGACAGGGACACAGGCTGGGTGTGTCCACACAGCACTACACATAGACACTCAGGTGGGATGGGAGATTGCTCACCTCATTTTAGACATCTACATCTTCACTAACCATTTAGGGTCCCTTTGCAGTCAATGGGGAAGATATCTCACCCATGTTTAGACTGCAGTTCATCTCAGTGGATTTAGATGAGGTTTTGAGATGAAGAATAAATAAGGACTGAGCACTTGGCTTTCCACAGAATGCACGGGGATAACACAGTGTCCTGGTTTGGGGTTCCTGGTTCTTTTGCCCAAAGGGGTTGGTGGGGAGCAGTCTGTCATTCATTATGTCCTGTCCAGCCATGAACCTTGACGCACAGGAAGAAATGTGGTGGAGGTGTCAGTGTTAGCATATGTGAGGTTGTGCCAGCATTATGGGAAGGCCAGTAGCTGGATTTAATTTAACGATGGGTAGGTCAGAGCAGGGTGCCAGTACCTGCTCACTGCAATCCCCTTCTGCTTGTACTGGAGGTGATGTCTTGATGACTGAGAAACCTGCTTGTGCAAGTACTGCATGTTGAAATCACTAGAGAAACTTCTTTTGTGTGGCAAAAGAGAGGTTCCATGACCATGTGGCTTTTGCGGTCCATCTGTGGTTAAGGGATGCCTGTCACCAGTGCCTCTGGACTGACTGCAGTGATGGTGGCACTTAGTCAATGGGAAATGTCCCTAAGCTGGCAGGCAGAGGCAGATAAATGAAAGGCTTTTAAACAAAATGCTCTCACTAGATCCTTAGCAGTTTTTCTAAAAAAGTTGTGTCCTGCAGCAGGAGCTTCAGAAAAGACTTTTGCCATTCATAAAAAAAAAAGTTTTTGAACTATCTCCCATTTCCAGAAGCTCACTGGTTTGGCCAACAATAGTTTTCCAGTAAGAAACAAACACCCCCCTCCCACAGACAACAAAAATGCATTTGTTAAAAATAGTTATTTCTAAATATGTGTGATTGGCCTTAGAAATAAGCAGCAGCCTTCTGGGGAGGAGGTTGTCACATCTCACTGGCATGCTGACACAAATCAAAGTGCAAAGGCACTGTTAGCTGGGGGTGCATGTGTCTGCCACAGGTCTGGTGACCTTCATCAAATGACTTGAACTTTGTCTTGGGCTGTCTTGGTAGAAGAAGATACAGATACTTACTTACCCACTATTCAGGGGAGCTGCAGGGCTCAATTATTCAGTGTTTAGGAAGCATTTGTGGAATGACAAGATCACGAAAGGATGCTGTGCAAGCGCGGAAGTTTATTCTGATGAGATTCGGTGTAGATACTTCCAAACCAAGGGCCCCCAGCGGAGACTGCACTGCAGTCTGCTGGTTTTCGTAAGCCAAACACGAAACCTCTTTCTTTGCACAGCAGGCTGGTGGGTTATAAGAGGCTTGGATCTAGCTTAACTTCAGTAAAAGTGCAAGTGTCCAGAGAGACAAGGTGTCTGCTCTGTGAAAAGGGTCAGCTGAGGAGAGATGCCGCCAAGTGAATTAGACTAGGAGCAGGCAAATGACTTTAACTGTAAGAACACCTCAAAAGCTGAAGCCTTCTTACACTGCAGGTGAATTTGCTATAGCCTTGCAGGAAGTCCCCAGGGGCTGAACTTTCCAGCTTCCTTTGAGGTGGACATCTATGAAACATTTTCATGGTAGCACAGACTTCAACACACTTCTTCATGTTGACTACACCTTGTTCAGCTGAAGGTTTGTTTTGTGGGGTTTTTTTGTCCAGCTGAAGAGTTTTCTTACATCATCAGACTATAAAATTTTTGGAAAACAAGCAAAAAGCCAAAACCAACCCCCCAACCCAAAATCTCTTATTTTAATCTCATCTCCCATAATTCTTCCTGCAACTGCAGGAACTGGCATGCAGACGTCAGGAGGCACACATACATACTGGCTCTTTATGTCCCCTGTTGTCCATCCTTTTCTCTTCTGTGTCTATTTTCTCCTCTTCAGTTTAGGGGCATCTCTTTTCATCTTTGCCAATTTGTTTTCTCCAGGACTTCTGTCATTCCTGACTTCAGTGTGGGCTCTCAGCACCTACACCAGGGCCACACTGCTGGTGGATTTCCCATATTCTTCGTCTGCTTTTAGAGACCCTCGCAAGCTGCCATAAGTAAAAGAACTGTGGGAAGCCATAATCTGGGAAGTTTTCAGAGCCACTTGCAGCTTTTGTGCCTGCTGCCGTATCTGGCAACTTGAACTGGTGGAATTATTCAGTGGAACTAAAGCATTTTAGAAATATTGATCGTAATATATGATTTATGCATTATTTACATTGCCATAGCTTCTAATGACTCCATATGGATTGGAGCTGGACCGTGTTAAGCCTTGCAGACAACTACACTAACACAGAATTTTTAGTTCAGGATAGTAAGACAGGCAGGTGTGATTCAGGAGAGGGAGCCTAAGATAGGTGAAACACTTGGATTTGGTGTGGCGAGTGACTGTCATGGTGCAACCTGCTCTGCTGGTAGCAAGTATTTTGAAGGCATCTTGTCACAGGTAAATTTGCACTAGATATTTGGAGGAAGAGAACACCCTTTTGCATTCCTTCCATGGGCAGCACGGTGACATGCCAAAATAAGGAAGAAAAAGCTTGTTGGAAAGTGTAACAGACAGGTGATAAAAGGTGGCGTTAGTATCAGAGCAGAAGGTGGGCTTGATATTTTTTACCCTGTCTGCAAGCAGGTTGCCTTTGTGGCTGTTAAGCTGCTTGTCTCTCACTGTTGCCTGTTAAATGCTGAAGTTCATATGCGCTCTCTCACACACGTTTTAGCCCAGAGGCTGGCTTTCAAAGTCACGCTTAGGTATATTAACAGTTGGCTATTCAACCTGTGGGAGAGGGCCCCAGCATTTCTGGGAGCTGTTTCTGATCCTGGACCTAGTCCAGTCCTGTCTGCTTAGGAATATCTCAGCCAGGATCAAGCCTCATAGCTCTTGTGAGACTAATGAAGTGAACTTTTGAAGTTGACAAGCAAGATCCTTATGCAGAGTGCTCTCAGTCTAGTGAAGGGAACTCAGCTTTGTTGAATTGTAAAAAAAAAAAAAATTAAAAAAAGCCCAGTTTCATCCTGGAAGATTAGCATATGCCCATATCATGGAGTTAAAGGGCACTACACCCAGGCCAGGGACTGAAGCAGACCCCAGAGTAATAAAAGATAAATGGCAATATCAGTAAACTGGCAAATTTAAGTAATATTAAGGAGTAGCTTCTTTGGTGCATTAACTCTGACTAGGGGACCAGCATATTTGTTTCACAGGCGCTCTTTTCAGCAACCCCATAGAATAAGTTATGATTTCAATTAATACCAAATGACAGTATTTTGAATTCATAACAGACCTTCCCACAACCTTCTGAATGTTCAGTATTTTCACCGAGTTCCATCTCTGGGGCCACGCATATGACAATTGTTCCCTGTACATTGCCCTCAGGTTGGTTATTTTCTTTCAGGCCAGGAGATTTCCCTGCCTTGGCAGGGCCTTTAGTAAAGACATTTTTATTTACATGGGTATTATGTTTCTGTCTTCCATCAGGCATCCATCTGGCTGGGCAGTTATGAAAGGATCAATCGCAGGGGTGTCTAGACACCTAGTCCAGAATGGGAAATTCAGAAATTCACTGCAGGAGATTTTACATCAGATTTCACTGCTTCAAAATGCTATTGATTTTACTTGAAGAGGAGGATTGAGTGCTTTGAATGTTTTAATAATTTCACCTTTTCGTTTCTGTACCTGTTTTCCAAAGCTGGAAACTCAGGTCATTTCAGATGGGTTTTTAGTTACAAAACATCCTAAGCATCCTTATCCTGAACAAAACTTAGGAGTGAGTTTAGAATATGGAAGTTAATAGTTGTCAACGGGGAAGAAGGTTCCCATTTGAAAAAAATCAAACACCACAAACAAGTTCATTGGATTATGAACATCCACAGGCTGAATGATTTGTAGGACCTGTGTGCTGGAACTCTCACCTACCAAATAGCTTAATACAACCATAAAGTCTCTGCCTTTTTTACCTCTTGAATTCATGGAGTAACAATTTAACTATAAGCTTTTATTTTGTGGTTTTGCTTTGGTGTGTGTGCACTTGCTAAATTGTTGTAGCCATTATTGAAAGTAATATAACATAACTGAAAAGGGATAATATGCCAGAGTTGTATTTAATGAATACCCAAAGGCTGTGAAAGAAGAATTTTGACCTAACCATGCCCCTGAATATTGAGTTTTGCCTGAGAGTGAGGATAGATTTGAGATGTAATTCTGCAGCATCTGTTCTGCTGCCAACCAGCAGCAGGCAAAGACGCTTTCTTTTTCAAAATAAAAGACAACAAAACCTAAGGTGGTTGAAAGCAAAGCAGAGGGTGAGGGCAAGGAGGAGGCTGTCTGAGGACAGTTCTCCATCTGCAGGTCCTATGGCAGCTCTGCTGGCTGTTTCGTGAAGGTGGGAAGGACCTTCTGAAAGAAAACGTCAAAGCTGTGGACCAAAGGTGGACTTTTCGCTGTTTTGAACTACTTTGGAAATCTAGCAGTGCTGATGGGCAGGAGATTGTGAGAATATCTCCCAGGAGCCAAGGTGTGAAGACTCAAAGATACCATTTTTGAGCCACAGAAGCCTTTTATCTGGGATAGAGAAAATAAATAACTGCGAGATAGTACATTTAGGGAATCTGTTTATAAAGAAGAAAACTCAAAAGGCAAACTAAAGGAAAGGAAATATGAGAAAGCTTCAGAGCCTAAGACAGGTTCTAACTATTGGAGACCGAGATGGGTCCCATGGGTCATTCTCTTAAGGAGAATTACCACACTTTAGTAAGTGAAGATCTTTGATAAAAGAATCAGATTTATGTGGAAAACCCCAGCTTTTGTTGAAAAAACTGAACCTTGCCTCAGAACCAAAGATTGTACGGAGGCAAAGCATTCAATATCCATGCAGCATGGGCCAGGGCTGTGCAGGACCATAGCTTCTTATCCATCAGCCTCCCAGTACTGGCTTCAGGAGCTGAATTCCAGTGTGGAGCCCGTGGTAACACTGTGATTTTCATTATGCACCACTTAACTCAGGAGCCAACAGCGCTTCTAGAAACATAGCATAACAAGTTATTCTTGTTGGTGAGAAAAATTAGAAGCTTGGAGCAATTGATCTCCTTTGAGGCATTCTGATAGACATTCAGAATGTAGTAGTTTTTGAACAAAAAGTAAAGAGAAAAATCACAATGGGAAAAAAACCTTTTCTGAATAGCCTTAGTGCCTAGCTGGCTCCGGGAGGAAGTCCCAGAGAGATTAATATACATTGCGTGAGCTCCATGCTTAAGAGCACCATGAGGACTTGCAGATCAGCCCAGGTCAAACAGAGCAATCAGTTTTGCCTCACACCCAAAACTCCCAAATCGATTTGTAACCCAAATATCTCCCTGGGCATCAAATCTTCTTCCTGAGGATCCCCCAAAGAGTTGGATTGACGTACCCTTAAGGCCTTCTTTTGCTTCCTAAATACATATTTGTTCAACACAATCCCTTTAGCAAGAGCAAAACCCCAGCATAATCTGGCATCATAAGAATAATGAGTTCATTAGGAGGTGTTGGATGGATTAAATCATGCATAAGGCCTGATGTTATAAGACAAGAGTTCAACAACCCTTTCTATTACTATCATTTGAGTTACAAGGCATTATAATAAAGGAGCACCAAAAGGTAATTTTCAGTTTGGCTAAACCCTCCCTGACTCCCTCTGGCCACAAATTACTGTATTTCTGCTCCAAGTCAGACCTCCCCTATGTTTCCAAGCTCCTGTCAGTTCAATGCTGTTATAGTAATCTCTAATCCTCACACTGAAGTTCTCTTTTTTTCTTTTTTTCTACATAAACTCACTGGGGAGATATTTACTGCTGAGAGCCTGATCTTGGCTTCAGCTCAGCTGATAAGTAGGCACAGAAAGACTTCCAGATTAGAAAGACAAATAAATAGTTGAAACTGATTAAGCTAAAAGAAGGTTCAATTGTATAATGTTCTAGGGCTGATTTAGATACATGAAGTCAAGAAACAGCAGAGGGAAAGTGAATACAGCAATCTCTTGGTCTGAGTGCTGTAGAAGCTGATGCATGGGATGTGAGATCACCTCCTGGTCCGAGATGCTCCCACAGGCTGGGAAAAAAGGTTGGCTTAAACTGGCACAATTGTACTGAGCCAAAGCAGATGGAGGAAATCTGAAGTATACCAGTTGAGATCTGCCACTGATCAGTATATTTTGTTGTTCCTTCTTGTAATCCTGAATATATTCTACACATGCATAATGTGACAGCTGGCCCTGAGACAAAAGAATAACATATGCTGTAGAAAGAACGTGTGTTTAGTACAAGAGGGATGCACATTTCAGCACTTAAAATGAGCTCCTACTGAATGTGCAAAGTGGGTAACTGCATCTGCAGATGCATTTGATGAAAATTATGAGTGTGTAAATAGCACGTATGATTCAGTACCCAGTCTAGGAAATAGGTCAGCACGATCTATCACTGTGGCCTGTGCTTTGTGCTGGTCCTGCAGTGAGTGGAAGGTTTCCAAATACTTGAAATATCGGTGTTTCTGTCCTTAAATGGATACCCCATATTCCATAATAATGGTATATGCAGTCGGTGTTCCTACCGCTTTGCACTGCCCTTTGCGGGGAGGCAAACAATCCTTAACAACTTTCTCCTCTTTTCCCTTAACACACGCTACAATCATCCTGAAATGCATTCAGTAAATCATCTCTGATTGCACAGTTAAAGAGCACTACTCTATATTGGTCATTTAAAGCATTTTCAAGGGTTTCATTGATGAAGACTTTCCAAAAGGAAAGAGGCAACAAGGAAGATCTATTGAATTTTGAATCACTGTACGCTGGGTGTTACACTGGAACTTAAATCAGATCCAGCATTTCACAAGGAAAGGAAAACAGAAAAGTCAAGTGAGATAAAGGGCTGTTTATCCATGGGAAGACGTGATGTGTGTAAAAAGAGCTACCTTACAAAAGGGTTAGCTGTTCAAAATGCCCCCTTAAAGAAGATACAATTAGAGCTTAATCGTTTCTTTCTTCAGTTCAGAGCTCCCACATCTAAGTTAATGAACACATATGCCAAGTCAGCCCTATTTGTACCTTGCTTATCTAGATCGTTTAAACAAGCTGGCTCTTTGCTAACACCGCTGTTTATAGTGAGTGCACAGCCCTACATGGGAGCAGGGCTCCTCTTTTGGGGTTGGATTTCACTCCACACAGACTGTTGAGTATCAGATGAAATTTCTTCCTTCTAAGGAAGTTCTAACAATTAATTTACAAATAAGTTGATAAAAAGCGAATAGATGCTAAATTAACCACAGGAGGGCTCATGATCTGCTCCCTGAACTGCAGGAACATGGTGGAAAATCACAAGAAAGAAAAATCAATTAAGAAAGTTGGAGAATGTAAAGTTCAAGGAAGGTTACTTGTTACTGGACACCAAATGCAGAGCAAATTAGTTTATTAACATGTACAATGCAGCACCATGTGTTGGAGGCTGCTTTGTTCTGGAGAGGCTGCAATGTGGACTCAGGCTCTCAAAAGCTGTGTCTATAGTGGTAAATTGAATATACCTGATATTGCAGTCTGACACTGAGGCTGGCAGGCTCATCTCTGCCCTAGTGAGGCCACATCTGGAGTATTATGTCCAGTTCTGGGCTCCCCCATTCAAGAGAGACAGGGAACTACTGGAGAGAGTCCAGCAGTGACTACAAAGACACTGAGGGGACTGGAGCATCTCTGTGCCCAGGAAAGGCTGAGAAAGAGCCCTGGGGCTGTTCAGCTGGAGAAGAGCAGCCTGAGAGGGGAGCTGAGCAATGCTGAGCAAGAGCTAAAGGGT
>JAAGNO010011166.1:81641-97479 GCA_033439905.1 Ceryle rudis | reverse complement strand
TCACCAGAGCAGAGTAGAGGGGCAGAATCACCTCCCTTGATCTGCTGGCCACACTTCTCTTGATGCAGCCCAGGATGCAACTGGCCCTTGTGGATTGGATCTCGTGGGTTGTAGTAGATACTGCTCCATGAGAAGAGATGCTGTTCAAAAGAGAACAAAAAGTTTCCGTCTTGTGAGAAACTAGTGAAGCAATCAACTCAGATTTTTTTTTCTCCTAATGTTTCTAAGTTTACTGAAGCAATCTGATATCCAGACCGGACACTTTCTTAGTCCATGTCCTGACTCAACAGGCTGAGAGCCAAATGAATCAGTGGTCAAAAATATCTTAGCAGCTTGCCCAAAAGGAAACTTTCAAAATTAATTACTACTATTCTATAGTTTTATCAACAACTTTTTCCAAGTAACTTTTCTTGTCATACTGTATAAAATGTTGAGTTTGCTATGGTAGTGTAAATGGTCTGTCTGTGTGTGAGTGGTCTGAGTTACTGTGATAGTGACACTATATTTTTTTTTAATATTTATCCAATAAAAATGGCATGTGCTTGGATCACCAGATATATGAAATGTACTTAATGTTTTAAGCTAAAAGTTAGCCCTATATCTTGTGGAAGAGATTGCCACTGCTATGCAGAGAAAAAATACATCTTCCAGCTCAGAAGAATCTGAAAAAGCTCAGGAGAATTGTCAGAAATTTCACCTTCAGTTTGTGAAGAACTGATTAATTTTTCAATGGGAGGGTGAGAAAAAAAGAGGTCTCATTGACTACCTGAAGTACTAAGCTCAGTAAAATCAGAGGCAGAAGTAGAGGACTCAAGGGAAGTATTCCTGTTTCCTTCATTTAGCTTTAGCTGAGTATAGACACAGGGCTAAAGTTACCACTCTGTCCAGAGATGCTATGCAGGGTCTTGCCTGTGGAATGGGAATAGTGCATTATACATCTCTTTGCAGAGCATAAGAGTGTAAGATTCTTGGAATTAAAACACATAGCCTCCTGTTTCATTTATGGGTTGTGGCATTTCCAACCTTGCACTAATTGCCTAGCACTTTGCATTTTTGAGAAAGTAGAATGAGATGTCTTAAAAGTGGGTTCTGCATATTGTAAAAGTCCAACTGTGACTTGCAGAAACACCCCTGAGACTTATTGCTACCATTATAAGCTTAGAGTAATGTGCACATATTTTTCTCTTTAGAGTGTGCACACTTTATCCAACCCTCAGAGCTTAAAAAAAAAAAAAAAAGTTTTGTTAAATTTGGCATGTTTCCTGCTATCTGGTGGTGAGTCCGAGCCACAATATCCATGGCATCTGGGTTTCTTTCTGAAGGCTATGATTTCACTGTTCAGGTTGGGATTTCCAATCCTGCTTCCAGGCTGCAGAAGGACCCAAAGCAGCAGCTGCAGGGGATGTTGGTGACAGAGGGGACTTCATTCAGGCTGCAAGCCTGGGAGCCTAGTGTCAGGCTTCCCTCTGCATTATCAGCACCTGGCACAACAACTTCTCAGTTCTTGCTGGGCCACAGTCAGTTTTGGCAAGGCAAAGTTGTGAATGGTGGTAGAACACTTTATTAAGGAAAATGCTCATCATTTGAATGGATGAATTTAATTCTCTACATATATCAGTTGTTGTGCCTTGGCAAAAGAGGCAAGCCAAGGTAGCAGCACAGATTTTATTAATCACCTCAGTAACTTTGGTTCCCTTTGGTTCCCTTTGGTTTTGCATTGCATTTTTTAAGATCTCAGGCCTACTTCTTAACCTAACAACCAGAAATTTTCTTCAAACTTCTTAACATGACTTAAAGTCAGCTCTATACAGAGGGTAAGAATGATTAAATCACAGCAAATAGAAAATCAAATAGAATGATGGGTGTAGCTGTTGAATAATTCAGAATTTTTCACTTGGACACTAGCTATGCTTCAAAATCAGCAGCAAAAGCAGTTATGTCACTGTAGTCTTTTAAGAAAGTGATAGATTGGGATCTCACAGAAATCATTTGGTAGAGCTGAGGCATGGCCCAAGGCAGAAAACCTCTCAGTATTTTTGTCTTCAGACTGCATGATTCACCCATAATCACACAGCTCTTCCCACCCCTACTCTTATAAAAGTCTTTGGACTAAAAGACAAATATAAGGGTTCCCATTTCCCTGGTATGCTGGGCACAGACAGATGACAAGACTTGCTGGAGGTGCCTCAGGTGGACATTAATATTGCTGATGCCTGAATCAAGTCTGACTCCCACCCAGCATGATCCCTCTGCCACCAGGATGCTCAGCCTTGCCTTGTCGTTGTTACAAAATCCTGACATACTATGGGAGTCGCAAAGTGGGGAAAACCCCAAATTACACATTGCTCTCCAGCTGCTTATCAATCTGTAGCTTTTCTCTCACTTTGCCTCAGCCCTCCACCCCCACCATTTTAATAAGGAGAGAACAAGCTTTGCAGTCTGTTCAGTGGGAGAACAATTAATCTGAGCAAAATTTCCTCTTTGTTGTTGAGTATAACTTCCCATGGGTAGGTGAAGATTTTGGCAGTCTGTACAAAGACTAGACGAGACTCAAGCAGAAGCTGTAATAGAGCTGTTATGAGTTGACAGCCTTGTTTTGTAATGCACTGGGGGATTTTATTACAAGTCAATTTTAGAATCAGAGATGTCTGGGTTGGAAGGGACCTCTAGAGGTCATCTAGTTCAACCCCCCTGCCGAGAGCAGGGACAACTTCAACTAGAGCAGGTTGCTCAGAGCTCTGTCAAGCCTCACCTTGAATGTCTCCAGGGATGGGGCCACAACCACCTCCCTGGGAAACCTGTTCCAGTGTTCTACCACCCTCATGATGAAGAACTTTTTCCTTATACCCAATCTAAATCCACTCTTTTCTGATTTAAACCCATTACCGCTCATCTTTTCACTACAAGCCTCTGTAAACAGGCCCTCTCCAGTCTTTTTATAAGCTCCCTTCAGGTACTGGCAGGTGGCTGTTAGGTCTCCCCGGAGCTTTCTCTTCTCCAGACTGAACAATCCCAGCTCCCTCAGCCTGTCCTCGTAAGAGAGGTGTTCCAGCCCCCGATCATCCTTGTGGCCCTCCTCCGGACCTGCTCCATCAGGTCTATGTCCTTCCTATTGTAGCTTCAAGAAATTTAAGTGTATGGCCTCTGCTTGTATGATTTTTAAAAAAATGTTTAATAAATAAAATTGCAGTAGATTTTAACATGGAGACTATGGCTGTAGTAGGCCCAGATGACTTAATAAAAAATAAAATCAATCCAGCAACTTGATTTTATTGGCAAGTTTTTGCTCTGTAAGTGGAAATAAATGTTTTACAGCTCTAATAATTTCACATGCATTTCTTCAGGTTCTGATAAAACACTAATTTTATACTATTTGCTGAGTACATTGTTTTTTTGTTGGATTTGTGTTTAAAAACATTCTGTTAAAGATCACTTAATGTAGCCTCATGAGGACCTGTGTCACTACAATGTATGTATATCAAGATGATGAAAAGCTTGAAGGAATAGTCCTGTAGCTTGAGAAAACACTTTTCACCTTCCCACTCACAGTAACCTTTATTTTTCTTGAATTAACAAAGGGAGATGATGATAGCAATTAAAGCTTCAGATCACTGAATATTATTGTAGTTGTAATATAGTTTATTTTTATTTCAAGACAATTCACAATGCTGGCAGGAAAAGAGACAACATTTTTAAAGAGGCAATGATAGGTTCTTTGCTACCATCATTTCTCAAATTCTGTGTCTCACAATGTGTGTCTGGCTCTGAAACTTGTCTTTGGACAGGACTAGTTTTGCTAGTTATTTGTATTGTTGAGATGGTGCATGTGGCCAGCTGAAGAAACAGGGCAGAAAATAATGCAAACCATTGAGGCCCTTGATTCCATCACAGGACAACAGACTCACACTGAGCCCCTCCAAAGCAGATGGGCTGCGGGGTCCACATGTGGGTGAAGAGCCACAGGACAGAGCAGGCACTGGCTCCTCTCTCCCCTGTCGGTAACTGAATGGCTGCCGGATGGTCTGGGGCTTGGGAGCGCAATGATGGTCTTCCAGATGCTGCTGCTCCATCAGCTTTTCTATCTGTTTGCTTTTTTTGGTGTATTTTCAGCTGCAATCCTATGCAAATGTATATATTAGCATGACTCAGGGTCCTGTGGAAAGTCCTTGTTTGTATTGGGAGCATGCTGTTGAAAAAAGTTATGTAAGTTATAGAAAACTATATACTTTGGTATTTACTCCTTGGCAGGGCAATGGGAGGTAATTAATGACCTATATTCGAAAGAGTATTTGGTTTGTGTCCAACTCTTAGCCCTTCACTGGGCTGAAAGACACCATCCTTTAAAACCAGGTAGTTACAATACCATTTTTAATCTCATTATAGTGCTGTAATGTTGAGCTCTGTACTTTGCTGTGTTCCCCTAGATTTTAGCTCAGTCCCCTAGCATGCCTTAATCCACATCTGTTCACAGAATTAATTCCTCCAACCTGTACTGGAGACATTACCCATTTCTGTGAACTTCTGACATTTTCATGGAAAAAAAAAAAATATAAAATCCTCCAAAAAAGTAAACCAGAAAGTGTTTGAGTTGGTCTGGTTGTCCTGTTTTGAAACAAATGCCTCTGCCTATGTCTGGAAATAGAGTACATTTCAACAATGATTTAGACATCACCACAGCAACGCAGGGAGTTAACAGGACCGCTTTAGTGGATACAGCCTTACAGGTATATGCTACACTCTCTGGCAGTTACAGAGGAGAAATTCTGATGTGTTGAATGCTATCAATATATGTTACTCACACCTCAGATACATATTAACTTTCTTAGTATAAGAAAATTAGTTAGCCACCATTTTAGATAGCTTATGTCTAAGTGGTGGTTCAAAACCTGTGAAAATGAGGGGTGACATCATCTCCAAAGCCTGAAGGTTGCCACCCAGGTTAAGTCTAAATGGTTGTTACGTTAGAAGAAGGCCACATGTCTTGTGGCCAGGGTCAGAGAGCAGAAGTTGTCCTTCGTGTAGTGTCACGCAGTGCCCAGTGCACTATAGGACACTCAGCTGAAGGGCGCATCCACCCCACCAAAGATGCTACTAAAGCTAAAGGGCTGGGCAGCACCCTTCAAGGAGACAAAAGCCCAGCCACTATATTTTTAATTTTATTTTAGAAAAATTATCGCATCTGGCTGTGGATTCTACACCATTACCTTTGGAGTATTTTTGGACAATCCTGATTCTCAAGGCTGTAGGGTATTTCTGGTCCATGGAACATAAAACTCTGAGGAGGGAAGAAAAACTGGGATTTACAGCCCTGCTGAAGACTTGAAAAGCCCTGGGTTAGGGCTGATGAGGTGCCTTCCACCATGAAGGACTCTCAGGTCCTAAGGAGGACAGTGGGGGTATCCACACCCACCCACCAAGAAAATAGAAATTTCTAGGAGCCCAGGCTCAAGCCAGATGTGTAGCTGGAGTTTATATGACTTCCTGTGCTCCCTCAAATCCCTGGCTTTCAGCTGAGGCAATCCTCATAGCAGAGAATCTGAGGTGGGGACATCTATAAACTTACCTGCTTATCATGTTGCTTTGGGCATAAATATTTCTGAAATTTTCATAGAATACTGGCGTTTCCACAAAACAGCATTTTCTAATGAGAAGGTGTCTTCTCAGGGACATTTCAAGCAATCCTGCTGGCACCTGCAAGGTAGTGGGACAGGAGTACATGGAAAGCTCAAGCCACCTTAGATCTACTCAGTACCATATGCTATGTTTAATCTTAATTTGCACCCATGTGAATATCTGCTCCCTGCACTGTAGCTGCTGGGAAATTGAAGAAAATGATTAGTTGTATACTACATTTATACAGAGTTCCACCATCTTCTTCTTGACTCATGGACTCAATTTTTTTTTTTTTTTTGAGCAAATCAGTTCATTCATTTAAAACAGATTTTGTGGGTGTTTCTGAACATAGCTAACCTTAGGGTCTTTGGCAGGATGAGGCCTCACCAAATCCACCTACCAGTGCCCCATGCCATTCTGCAGGTATCAAAGCCATCTGAGTGTTCCTGCGCACTTGCACACACCACCTGTACCCTTCATTTCATGGTGTGAAGTCCTGATGGACTTCAGCACAGTCCCCCTTCCATCCCTCATTGTAAACAAACAGAAAAAAAGCAACCACATACATAAAATAATGATTCTGCCATCAGACCACCAAATGGGCCCCAGAGCAATGTGATGTGCAGCTGGCACCACCAGAGTTGAGCAGTTCCAGGGCTCCATGCATTGAGCAGTGCAGGTGTAGACAGTGGAGGACTGACATTTTTAAAGAAGTCATTAACAGGTTAGCTAACCTAACAAACACAACAAATCCTATCAGTGTTTTTTTGCTGGGTGTCATAGGAAGGCACAGCCAGAAAGGTGAGAATTTTGTTCTCTTCTGGCTACAGTGTACAGTGAAAGGTTGGTCTTGTTAAACCTTCTTGCTCGACAGAGGGGTGTGAAGAGGTTTATTTTACCTATGCAAACTTCAATGTCATGCCCTGATCCTTTTCTTTTTCTCTGTACCAGAAATTTCATGAGCTACAAGCAACCTATACAGAGGCAACACATTTCCCATATAGCCCTGAGTTCCTTTGCTTTTCAGGATTTTGCTGACAAAAAAAGACGCAACTCCTTTATGATGTGATGACTCTGAGGTGGAAAGTCGCCTCTGAAGCAGAGAGGCAGGTAGAAGCCCACCAAAAATACTGCTTTATCATCTGTAGCACACTCAGATCACAGATGTGCCCTTGAAGGTATTGTGAAATCCCTATTTTGGATCTCTGCTGAACTGAGCTGCAGTTCTACATTAGCTGCAGTTTCTCAGCAGCATCCTGTTTCTTGTCTGTCAGGAGCTGGTGCAGTACACTGCCTTTTAGGACACTGCGCAGTGACAGGAATGGTCAAAGCATGAGTTTTTATTTATTAACTGATACCACATGTAGATAAACTGGATGTTTACAAATCTGCATGGGTGGGTTGATCAAAAACACTGGGCCTTCCTTCCCTTTGGTTTAGTCCCTGTTAACCTATGAGAGTGAAAAAAAACTCCAACAAATCAAATCAAAACTAACCAGGCTGCAGCAAAACAAAACAAAACAAACCCCAAAACAAACTAAAAAGATGATAAAATTTTATTGTGCTTTGTATCTCATTTTTTTGAGGCTCAACTAGAAAAATACCTGTCCCCTTTCTTGCTATTCTAGGCCTGGAAGGAGCCTAACATAGTTGGAGCCCCATGTTCCCTCAAGTTACCTAATGACTTGCAGATTTATTCCAATGCAGTTAAGGGATTTACCTCCTTTCAGAAAATGCTTAGGAAATTACCATCTGATATAGAAAGAGTGGTTCCATGTAATGACATGTGTGAGAGAGAAATATGTCATATGCCCAGGGGCCCAAAACACATCTCCCAGTCATCTAGATAGATACTCCCTGATCCATGAAGTTCTGGGGAGGTCCTTGTCATGGATGCCATGGTCATCAGGGAGCAATGCTGGAGACACACACAAGTAACCAGAAATTTGCCCTACTCTCATGGGAATTTCTGTTTCTGCTGTTATGAGCTTAGCATTTGACCTGTGCAGCTTCAACCTTTTCCTTTTAGCATCCGCATGTCTTTAGGGGAAGCTGTGTAGCTGAGCTTTTAAACAGTATCAGTAGCCACTAACTACACCTGCATCCATCTGCAGTGAATAATAAAAAGAGATTGCATTTATATATAAAAGTGTGTATTTTCCCATGCTGTAACTTGATTGTCTTCCACAGAATTACACAGGGGACGGATTCGGATAAAAGTAAATCCAGTCCAAACTTTTACTCAGGGAAAAACTTATATTTGGATTATTAGGTTGTTTTGGCTTTCTATCCTGCAAAATCAATTAAAAACAGTTATAAAGAAAAAAAAAAAAGCACCCCAGGGGTTAATGGGCCCATTTTTTATGGCCTTCTATCTTGTATAGTCCTCAACACCTGTTTAAAATACTATGTAATTTGAAGGCAGCTTCTTTGAATGGGTGCAAATGGAGGTTCCCCTGTCACAGCTGCATATACTTAAAGTATGGTGGGGCAAGTGTCTCTGGCCCAAGCACATCATGACTTCCTGAGGGCTTTTCTCTGCTGGCTAACAAAAGGTAAAATAACTCTTGATAGTATTCTAGTTGGTATTCTCAAATGTGAGGTGAATCTTGGGCTGTCTTGTAGTAGATGGTATGTGCTAGTTTGTAGGCTGCCACAGGTTAAAATCTGGCTTGAGAGGCTGAGATATAGCAGCTGAGGGGGAGGGTGGGGGTGTCCTGACATGGACATGATGGGGAACCCACCTCCCTGGGGAGTCCCTGGGTGTGGGTGGCTTTGTGACCTTGGGATATCAAAAGGTCTGGGGGTTCTGCTGTGTCTGCCTTTGCCTTGGGGATGATTCAGAACTTTCTTTGTGACTTAAGAAGTGAAAGCTGCTGGACTGAAGTGGGAGTAGTAGCAGACCGCCTTTGTAGCCCTGCTATCTCATGTCCTTTCCTGCCTGGACAGATGGTAGGTTTGTTCCTGGATTGCAGTGGCTCTGTCCTGTCCTGCTCTCTGCTTGAGTTAAAACAAAACAAACAAACAAAACAACAGCAAAACAAAACCACTTATTTTTAGTAGCATCTAGTGTTGGAGAGTGAAAGGCTTATTGCTGTGCTTGGCATGCCTGCTCAAAGGAAACATTGTGGACAGATGCATGTTAAATGTTTGGTTGACCGATCCATATCGTGTGGCTTACTGCCCAGTAAGTGCTATGGCTGTTTGGAACTGGGGCTTTGAAAGGGTTTTTAAAAATTACGAGAATTTTCCCACTGTAGTGTTTTTTTTAGTCTCTGTTAAAAGCACTTGGAGACCTTTTCTGCTTCTAGCATAAGTCTTGTGCCCCATGCTATGGGAATG
Organism: Ceryle rudis; assembly: GCA_033439905.1. Lineage (NCBI taxonomy): Eukaryota > Metazoa > Chordata > Aves > Coraciiformes > Cerylidae > Ceryle > Ceryle rudis. The sequence goes on along the minus strand of JAAGNO010011166.1, from coordinate 88,524 downwards.
CTGATAAAATTACATTCTTCATTTGTGGAGGTGACTCAGTGATAAACTTAAATACAAAGCAGTGCAGAGAGAAGACTATCACCCTTTTTGTTTGTTTGTTTGTTTTCCATTTTTTTTTTTTTTTGCTGAACGTGGGCTTTGTCTGCCTGTGTCACTCCTCTGTCCCTGGCTGCTTTATGGTCTGTGCTTTGCTATTCTGTGCTCTAGTACTAATCTCCTAGTCACATACTGCTGCTGCCTTGGGAGGTCCTTGGTGGTCTTGGAGGTCTTTTCCAACCTTAATGGTTCTGAGATGGTGGGCAACCATGTGTGGGTGCACAGCCACCAGTTATGCCATGAGGGGGAATAGTGACTCTGGGAAATGGTGTCCCCAGTTGCCCAAAGATCCTATGGACATAGGGGCACTGAGCTGGGGACCCACTTGCTGTTCTTGCAGCTCCAGGAGAGTGGGCAAGAAATCAGTGCTTTCCTGTGTCTTTCTTTCCCCTCGTGTGTCTCACTGACCCTCTCTTCCTATCTCAATCTTTGTAGCATTTTGCTCCCTGAACTGTTAGAGGTAGGGGGACTTATATTTGTTTTCATTAGGTTTGCTGTGCCTCTGTGAGCCCTGAATTAAATATGCCTTAGGATGGATGCCTGGGTGGTCTTAGTGTTAGCTAGACCAAATGGTTTCTGCTTTTATGAACTATATTATCCATAAGGTTTACAGATATGATGGCTATATCACTTTATGCTGAGTCCTTTTTTAGAAGTGATGAACCTCTCTGTAACTTATTATTTGAATGGTGGAACTAGAACTGCCTTCTTACCTTTCCTTCCAGGCTTTGTCTTGCCACCCTTTCTTGGGCAAGTAGGTGCTGGATGGACATACTGTAGAGGTGTTTCTTCAATCAAAGATGTAGGAGAAGAATTTTATGCTTTGGGACATTTGAGAAATTATAAGAATTTTAGATGCTATACTCGGCATGGAGACTGATGGTCTCGGCCTACTTTGCAGCAAATCTTTTGTTGAATTAGCAGTTGTCTTTTGTGAGTTGATATAGGTGGATTACATTTGTATGTGGGTGTTTATTTCTTTATTTTTTACTTGCGGTTGAGAGAAAGAGGTGAGTGTAGAGGAAAAGCAATGACACACAATGTTCTTTTAAAGCAACACTTTGCCCAAATCCTTCCTGTAGGCAGTGAGTGTTTTCTGGTTTATGCTGAATGCATGTATGTGTCAGAACTATGGAAGCCAGACACAGTGATAAGTAAAAAGATCACACAGTTAATTATCTTGCAAAAAGAAAGAGCAGTTTTGTGGCACTAAAACACAGAAGGCATTCTTTGTGGAGGATGTGTGGGATAATCACGTTGTTGGTCTGATGCAGGCTTTTGGAGTATTGCTTACCCTGTGCGCAGAAGGCACTAACGCTGTCTCTTGTCAGGACACTGAATTGAATTACATTATAGTCTTGAAACTCAACCTCCCACCTTGACAAATTGTCTGTGAGCTGAACGTGATTTGAACCACTCTAGTGCAGTGTTGCTCAGCATCACCCCTTGTACCCTATTAATAGAATGTGTTAGCATCAGACAGCTTGGTAAAATAATAAATATTGCAGAGCACATGGCTGGATCATCTCCTTGATGGTAAATAGATTGTGAATAATTGAATAATGCTATAATGGTGAAGAGGATCTGCCTAACATAAAGCACGAATTGTGTTTCTCTGTTCCTGCTCAAACGTTTCAGAGTCCTTTTTCTTTGCCATAATTGGACATAATCAGTAACACAGTCAGCAACTAAAGACTGTCTGGTATCAATTCCCATATCCAGGAACCACAACATCTAGATTTTGAAAGAGTTAATGCTCTCTATTAGATGATTAGTTCAGTTAATTTGTTGTGTCCCATGGTGATTGTAAAGTAAATACAAAGGGTACTCTGTTTCAAATACCTTCCTGCAGCTCTGTGTGTGTTATGTATATATGATCCATGCATATGTATATATCTACAAGCTTGCCTGGTAGTTGAAGGTGTTGAGAAACTGCAGTTTTCTCTGACTTCAGAGGAAGCTGTTGGCTCAGGACCTATTAAAGAAAACTTGTCCAAGAATATTTAGTCTGATCCAAGGGGAATGACTTGTTCCATGGAGCAATTCAGAAAGAGAAATTGTGCATGACTTAAAGAATTTGTCTCAGTTTTACTTCTAGATGTAGCCTGTATGTCTATTTTGTTGGCTAATGGAAAAGCTTTGGCTGGGACTCATCCTCTACAGGAATGTGACCTCACTTGCAATGACATAGTAAGGACAATACGATCTTCCTTTTCTTCCTCCCCAAATAAAGCTTACCCATGAATGTGTTGCAGCTTATTAGCTCTAAATTTCAAAATTCATATTGTGGAGGCAAAGGTAGGTTCTTTCAAGTGTAGACTAGGTGTGTATATTCTTGTGACTTTGTTAGTATGGGTTTCTGAAGTAACTCTTTCTCTCTCTCCATCCATGAAAGACAATGTAAGTTACTGGGCTACATTTGTTTAATTGAAGATGCTGAAAACACCATAGAGAGTTTGTGCAGTTGCTTAACCCAACGGATGTGGGAGGTAGAAAGGTGTCCTGTTGACAAATGGCTTCCTAGGGTCAAATTGTATTTTAATGTGGAGTCAGACTGAGCTTTGTCAGAATTAGAGAGAGAAACTATTGGGTATGTATTTGGGGTGTATGAAGAAGACAGCCCTTAGTTACTGAATGTCATCATTGTGATCCCCATGCCAGCACTTCTGCAACTTCAGTGCAAGCTGAAACCCTCTGGTGGGTCAATGCTTTGATACCTGAGCTCCAGGACCATTTGCTTTCTCCTCTGGCCTGATAGGCACCAGCAACTTCTATTGACTTCTATATTAATCTTTGTGATTGCAAACAGGCAGAGACAGCATTTTTCACCCTGTGACAGCTGCAGGGCAGTGCGTGACGATGGGCCCATGCATGGGAGGCACTTGCAGCTTGGTGGGGAACAGCAGTTTGTAACAGTACCATGATTAAAGTGTCAAGTTACTTCTTTTTTGTATTATATGTAGACTGTAAAAGATTAACACAGGGTGATTTATCTTCTGTCGGATTCGCTTGACAGTGAACGAGACTGTAACCAATTTGCCTGGAGGAGGGGAACTTGGAATAAACCCTGGAGATTTAGGGAGATCACTCAGTAGGGAGATGGACAGGCCACCTCATCTGGACAGCCCCTAGCATCCTTCCATGTCCTGGAGAAGTCACTTACGAAATTACTATTAAAGGGGCATTTTGTGGTAACTTTTTAAATGTTGAACCTTAGTGTACTGAAACTTCAAATAACATTTTCCATAAGGTTGTCTTAGACCAGTAAGTTCCATTGCCAGACCAGACTGTAAAACCTCTGTTTGCCCACACTTTCAGCAACTCCCCAGTTGCCTGCAATTTTTTCACTGAAAGTTTTCTGAATGAAAGCTGTGTGCCAGGTTGTTTGTTTTGTTTTCTGTTAGTGTTGTGTTGTTGTTTGGGGCTTTTGTTGTTGTGGGTTTGTTGGTTTTTGTTGTTGTTGTTTTTGTGGCTTACTCTAAAATTTGCCTTTAATCCTTTGAGATGTGGAGTGTCATGAAAATGTGTTTCTTCTGGGCACATGCAATAGCAGCCCCTAGCAGTACTAGGGAAACATCCTAAACCCTGATGGTGACCAGATTGTGAGCGCTGCTGTTTGCCTGCTGTGCGCACCGTGTGCATATTTTGTACTCCCGGTTGTTAAATGAGGATATATAAATGCAGCAGCTGAGTAGGGAAGCACCACTGATTGGCAACCAGCATTAGCCAAAGGTCAATGCTAATTACTCTGCCTCGTTTGCATAAAAGGCTTTGAAAGATAGAGAAGAAAGTGTCTGTGGCATTTTCTGCCAACAAATTACTTGGCTGACAGGAGGATGTCACCACTCATCAGTACCGATAGACTGCAAGTTGGTACTTGTGCAATTAAGCAGGATAGAAATATTGCCTCGGAGAGTTAACTTTCTGGGAGTAATTACCATAGGTGTCAACACACACTGATGAAAAGGAAGAGGATGTATTTACTATATATGTGAATTAAAGTTATGAATGATTAGACAGTTGTTTAAAATGATCACCTCTGTCTCTAGCCCACCCTTTTTTCCTCATGCTTTTTATGTTTTACTGCTGATTATGCCAGGGTGGGATAGAGAGCCACATCTACACTAATTAGGCTCTGAAGATCAGAGTTTTGACTGTTTCTCATCTAATTGAACCTTGTGAGCTTTAATGAAAGATTTAGGCTTTCTTTTTTTAGCCTTTCCATGTAGACACACCCCTGCAGTTCTGGCGAAGACATCGCAGAGCTGAAGTTGAAGCAACTGAAACAGTAACACAAGGGAGGTCTGGACGAGCTAAAGGAAAAACTGACTTTTAGAAGAAATCTGAAGACATGAGGCCCTTGATTAATAAGACCAGTGGCTTTGGATGTTTCAGATTCTGCATGTCAAACTTCTATTACCAGAGTTTCAGTGGGGGCTAGGAAACTGGGTTCTGGAAACTAAACCACTTAGGAGTGTCTGTTGATTACCTAAAAGTGGGGTCCATCAAGGCCAGATTTTTTTTTAATTTTATTTTTTTATTTCTTTTTTTAGGATATAAAGCATGACTTCAAATGAAAGCTCTTATTCAATACAATCAGTAGGGTGAGGCTTGACTCCAGAAATGAAAATATTGCCAGAAATATGTCGTGGAATGGGCCAGGTCTGGTCTATGTCCACATCACCGCTGTGTATCTGTGACTTAGGACGAACATTGATGAGACTTTGCCATTGGAGAGCTGGAGTTTCCTCTAGTGTGAATTGTGCAAATTTAGTTATTTAAATCTGTATACTCTTTTTTAATTCTTTCTCTGAATAAATCAAAGTAGAAAATAGCAGTAGCTTCATGAATTTTTCAGTTGAGCTGACAAATATATATATTTTTTTCCCCATCTGTCCCTAACTTTTCTGTTATTGCTACATATTCAAACTAGGTGCAAGGGGTTCTGAATGGCCTACCTACTTAGTAAGTTACGGCTATTTAGGCAAAGCTGTGTAGAAGCCAAGTGTCCAAGCTCTGCTGTCACTGACAGATGAGTTCAAGTCCTTCATACTCTTTTGAATGTCACCACTTTTGTGCTTGTCCTCTGCAGAGGATGTGCACATCAAGTCTAAAACACACACCGAAAATCCCCTCACCAAGCAAAGCAGTGGCTGTAGGCTCACATAAATCAGAGCTTTGACTTGCCCTTTGCATAGCAGAAGAGCATAAACTACTTGGAAATCATACAGGGAGACAAAGAGTTGCATCTTGTTTTCTGAGGCAGTACAATTTATCATACATTAGATGATGTGTGTGGCCAAAGGCAATGTTTAGTTATGCAGGGTGATGAATACTTTGCCTTCTGTCCTACTGTGGTGCCCGAGCCTTCATGTATTGAGGATCACCCTGTGTTGTTTTCTTCCTTCTCCTGGATGTAATGGGGATGGTGTGGCATCTCCTGGAGCTGGGGGTGCTTTGGGGTCCTGCCCTGGCAACATGTGAGAAGGGCTTGCTGCACCTGGGCCCCTGCATGTTTCTTTTAGCACTGCAGCTACACTGTTCCCCTCTCACCAAACCAGAAAGCCCATCTATCCCATGGGAAAGCAGAGGTGCACCACCTGCTTCTCTGCAGGAACAACTTTGTTTGAATCAGTTGACCCATAAATAAATTACCCCATGGACTGCATCTAGAATAATCTAACATAGGCTTAAGTTTTTGGAGTACCCCAAAGTTGCTCTACTATGAGCAAATTTCAGTGCTGATTCAAATGATCTTTCAGTGTCTGAAGAAGCCCCATCCTGAGAGAAGTGAGAAAAAAGTTGCTGTTCCCTGCAAAACACGCTCTGCTTGGTTGCATAAACTTTCTTTAATCTTTTGTTTTGTAATTATAGTTATCAGTTGTAAAGTTCAGAAATTAAACTCACACACTTAAGTTGTAGGACGGTATGGTGAGCTGAATGGCTAATTCAATGTCAGAAAATCACCAGATGGCAGAGCATAGAGGCTGAGAAATGGGAGTCTTAAGCATAAGCTTGGAACTGTGTCAGAAGTAGGAGGGCACAGTTATCATCAGAATGTGAGTAAATGGATATCTATTAAAAATGTCAGAAAGAGAATAGGGGGCGGAGTACAAATCTTGTGGAATTGAGTTGGCAGTAAGAAAAGCACTGAGGAAAGCAAATACATCAGAGCGCTGGGGCTAGAGAGCGCTACCTTAATAGAGTTGAGGAACTTCTTTACACCCATAGTTTACATATTGTTTTCAGTTTTGACTGTGCTATATCTTGCTAAAGACTTCCAAAATCCCTTGTCTGCACTTTGATGTTTCGTCTTCTGATAAAAAGAGAGAGAGAAGTTTACAACAAATGATAATTTCCAGATGGAAAACTTTTTGTTAATTTCTAATTCATGCATAAGATAGATGTATGTGGAGCTTTATCAAGGGACTTGAAATAAAAGGTGCTACTGATGACACGTTTATTTTCATATTTGATTAGTAAGCACACAAAAAATTTACTAAAGAGCAAAACTCTGCAGGGGATCCATTCCTCTCCACCTTGTGCTATCATTTGTCAGTGCTGTTAAATTGAAAGCAGCATGACTGCAGCTCAGCTATTATCTGCAGCCACTTAAGGACCAATAGTTTCAATTTTAAAACCTTTTACATTACTGTGGGCTTCAGTAACACATCTTCATCCATGGCTGCTCAGCTTTTTATTAAGTCTGAATGTAGGAGAAATGGAAGCCAATCTTTAGTGTGTATCTTGAAGAGTTCCCAGCAAAAGGGAATACTTCAGTGTGTTG
>JAAGNO010011166.1:68097-81578 GCA_033439905.1 Ceryle rudis | reverse complement strand
ATTTTTTTATTCTTATTTTTTTATTTGTAGTAGAATTGGGGAATTAACAGTGCACTGAGTGACCAGGACTGTTCACTCGTAGGAACATGGTGATGGAAGCAGCCTGGAATGTCTGCTACAACTACTTGCATTATTGTGAAACCACTTTCATTCTTTTACCTCTGTAAATGTAGCAATACTTTTGATTAGCGAAATTAATAAAATTAGGATGGCAGTGGGAACAAAAAGACTTCATTAGAGGGAGATCTTTACAAAATTGATACCACTGTTTACCCCAGCTTTTCTTTTTTTCATATTATGTAGTAAGTCTCAGTTAATCCTATACAGTAATAGTTGATGGGGTATATGGATGGAGGGTTGCCTGCCCATAACCTTGGGTGGCTGTATTTGATAGGGGCTGAAGGCAATCTAGCTGTGTTGCCATTTCCCATGCTTCCATTTGTCCTTAGCCTATCATGGCTCACACTGAAGAATCACACCAAGCAACAGAATACTTTTTTTTATTGGGCAGAAACAATTGCTAAGAATGCGTTGATTTGGATTTGAACTGTCTCATGGCATGGACTATTTCTATGTGCCACAATGAAACTTATGAAGAGTTTATTACACTGGCAGTTGAGTGGACATAATGAGGAAATATTGTATAGTTATATATTTGAGGTTAGAAAGCAATTTGCAGAAAGATCTCTGATGTATGTTTGACATTTACAGAGAATGGGAGACCTGTCAAGGTAAGCTTGTTGCGATCAAAACAATTTTTGTAAACAAGCAAGTCCTGAAATATTTTTATACTGACAGAGATAAAAATCAGCTAATAGAAGAACGATTGATTTGGCCTTCAGATGGTTGCCCAGTGGTACATATCTTTCCTTGTAAGACCAAGTAAGCCTTCAAGGTAAAGGATACTGGCAATGCTTTTACTGTAAGCAATGACCTTATTGTATAGGATGGGAACTGAGTAAAGTAGAAAGAGGATAAAACATCAGAAATAGTTTTAAAGAAACAGTTGTGCAGCTCAAAGTCCTGATAGAAAACTTCTTTTGTTTTGTTTTTTTGATGTTTACTCTATGAGAAGAAAGATGGCCTTGGTATAAAGAAAACACCCAAAACATCATAATAAAGCAGTCATCTAGTGATGTGTGTGAGTTACTTTGTGTAAATAACTCTAAAGGAGTGTCTGAGTATGTACATTTGGTTTACAGAGCCCACAGGTTTGCTCTGAGAAGAAAATTCCTTTGCTTTTTCTAGTGCACCTTGCTCTTTTGAGAGATAATCTGGATGATCTAAAAAGCATTTTAAATCTGGCCATTGGTTGATTTCAGTGAAACTGATCCTAGGGGGGAATACCTGAGGACAGCAATGGTTTAGATCTTTCCCTGCCAGTACTATATGGTTGAAAGAGTGGAGGAGGTACCTGTCTATTGCCTTGTCTGGAAACCCTCCTCCTCCACCGTACTTCACAGTTTTTGTTCTTTCTGAAACATGAGAACAGCTTGCATCCTGAGAGGCAAAAGGGAGCTTAACTTTAACTTTCTTTACATTTCAGCAACTGTGAAATTATGAGACTAAAATTAAAAATATGTATTAAAAATTAATTAACTATGCATTAGAGAAAAGGCCTACCTAGATGGTGGAGCTGTATTCACTGAGAGCAAACAGAGTCTCTGAACTTATTGGAGACTTGTTTTGAATCCCTTTTGATAGACTTCAACTGCGTTGGTGTGGGTTCCTCAGCTGCAGAGCTCCCCAGCCTGCTGGGAAGGTTCCTGCAGAACAGTGACATCTTCTGGAGTAACCGCAGCTCCCCGGCAGTGCTGGATTCCCAGCCTGAAGTCACTTTTTCAGACAGAAAGCTAGAAGTACAGAGTGGGGAAAACATTCGTTTTTGAATATGGGAGAAAGATCAATGTAGTTTAGATAACTGGTTCAGCATAACCTTATACCTTATAACCACATTACTCTGGGTTAAGAAGTATTGGAGCGTTACAAAATATTAAAACCCAGAAACTTTCAATCAAAGGCTGCTTCTTTATGGAGAAAGTGAAACATCATTGAAATGGAAAGAAGTTTATAAAGCAAAACCTGAGACACTGAATTTCTTTTTTCCCCTGCCTGCTTTTGTCCTCTGAGAAGACAGAAAATGACCATCTGCTGTTACAGCCCTGGTGTTTTGGTGATTTTATAATGCATAAGTGTACTTAGAGCTGCTGCTTCTGCCAGTAAGTGTGGTCAGAGTTGCCCACAGGAGGTGGTGAGGAGATTATTATGAAACCCTGAAGAAAACAGCTTGCTACTTGGGCTTTTCTTGCCAGGAAAGGGATCTCCCCACAATCGGTATAGGGGTTCCTCTAACCTGAGAGCAGAGCCTCTCAAAGGTGACTCAAGATACTGACTTTCCCTTAAAAACAGAATTGTTCTAGGGTTGCATGGTCCAAAGTGTGTGTGTGTGTGCGCTGGTGGCTTAGGTAAGGGGGGAGAGGGGCTTTATCTTGTTTTCATAAACCACTAGGCCGACTACTTTGAAATGGTTGCAGTGACTCCAGAATTATCTTTAAATTGGAATTTTATGTCACTGTGTTCAAAACAAACAGCCTCTACATATATATAATTATTTTTTTTCAACATCTGAGTTTGATTTCCTGTATGTTTTTTTTGTGTCAGCTTGAGCTGTTGTGCTTTTGGTTTCATTGCTTCTGAGGCTGCAGTAATCTCTTTCACTGTGGGGATCACAAACCCCTTAGTACTGTGGTGGGTTAGAGTTCTCTTTTATTGCCTCTGCTGCCTTGGACTTGATGATCAAACAGGAAAAGTCATTAAAAAACAACCAACCCCAAAATCCTACTACACTAAAAAGCAACCCCAATGCAAAAGTCTCTTCTTTAGTGAATTTCTGTGAATCAATAAGTAAGTAGTTCAGAAGCCAAAATGAGTCAAACATTGATGATGGCTGTGGAAGGAGCCTGCACTAGTGAGGCAGCCACATGCTGCTTGATCAAGCTGCCTTCATCCCAAGAAAGGCAACCCAAACCCCACTTCTCTGTGCTTCCTCTGTGAGATTTACTTTTACTGGCTTGTGCTCTACTGTATCATTCAGGCTAAAGCTACACTAATCACTAATGTTTTAAAATGTATTCAAGCCTCTAATTACCTGAAATGAAGACAATATTTAGATCCTTATCCTGGTTTAAAATTTTCATGGAATGGCACTGAAGTTGTGGTGATATTCTTTTTATTAATACGAAACATGTAAATTTGAGACCTTAAAAATGTAACATCATCTCTCTCCCTTTGCAGGGCAACAATCTGATGTTAACAGGTTTTACATGTAGCAATGAAAGGGGGAAAAAAAAAAAAAACAAACAGCACAACATTGTAAGTGTTTTTTGTATTTCGCTTCACACAGAAACAATTAAATACTACAGTAATCAGCAAAAAAAAAAAAAAAAAAAAAAAAAAAACCAAAAACCCAAAAAACTAAACAACATCAGTAAAAATAATTACTAGTAATGTTACAGGAAAGCTAGCTTTAGATAGGGGGCTCTTCAGCCTTTTTTCTGTTCTGTCCAAACTCTGCATCTGTGGCCACAGAAATAATCCCTGCGTGGTTTCATGGTACGGGATGCTGAGAACATCTCAAGAGGCACAGAAAAGAAATATTTGTACTGTTTGCTCCTGAACGTTTCTCTCAGGGAACCTTCTCACAAAACCCACTGTACATACAGATAAGGATATGTGGTGTAAGCTCTAGAGCAGGTAGATCCTAGACAAAAGTGACAAAATTCAAGGCAGGGTGGGGAAAGCAATTTTATCTGCTTTTTTTTTTATTTTATATGTACTTTGAGCACAGGAACAGGTAGTCTACATTTCTTCCACTACTAGAAACCTGTAGGCCCTTACAATTACTTTACAAAAATAGAAGACAAGTGTTTTAACTTCTTTCAAGGCTTATTGGGGCAATGGCCTTAAAAAAAGTCTACCTTAGTGAATTGCTTGAGGTTATACAAAAAATTGCTGGCAAACTTTGGAGCTGAGGCCTGGTGGCACAGTGCTGCTGTACTGAGGGGGCTTTGAGACACTCCTTCCTTCTTAGCTGATGTTTGATGTAGAAAATTGGAATACTGTTTGCATACATAGTGGCTGCATAATGTTACTCAGCTTGTACTGAGCAATTGACTAGCACTACAGCAGACTGTAAGTTTGCTGTTCACACACTGAGAAGTGGCAAAATTGGAAACAAAGAGGCATAATACTGTTCTTTCAAAAGTAGGTATGGTGGGAATACTTATGTTTAATCCTAGAGGAGTGCAGGTCTTTTGTGATGTTTTGGCTTTTGGGATTACTTTACTAAAATCCTGCTTCCACGGAATGGCAACATTTTGAGTTATGTCATGAGAATGGTAAGCAAAGGTTAAGAATAGAGGCTGTTTATAATACTGATGTCCTCAGTATAGCTATAGGTAGTTAATAAACATCAGATCTTATTTCTCAAAGAAAAAAATGGGTTTTTTTCATCTGTGTGATTATACTGTAAGTAACAGATTGTTATCCATGACTTTAGTGTTTAATGTAACAATTTCATTAGGTTTAATAAAATGTTTGTGTACTGTGTGATTGACAGCATCTAGGAGGCTGCATTGAGATAAACAAAGGAATTTCACACTCAGTTGGAGATATCAGATGTCTTAATAATTAGACCCAACATTCAGAATGTCCAATTCACCTTGAAAGGGTATCAGAGCAACCTATGAATTCTACACACTGCTGATACTCAGTCAAACTTCAATTCTTTGTGTGAAGAGTCCAAAGTGCTTCAATTCTGTGTAAATCAAAACACAACAAAAACTTTTATGAAATTATATGATCCATCTACAGTGATTTCTTCCAAGCATCATTTTGTATCAGTGTCATTCATCTGGAATAGCCTTTGCTAGCATTTGGTCTTTTGTCTTTTCCAAGCACAAGGCCAATACAAATGCTGCAAAGCAGGCTTCCCATTGACCGGGTCAGGCAGCTATCAGTAATCTCTTCCTGATGAATTCACATTCACTTTAATTATGCATTTTTAGAAGCATGTGTTCAATACATATAGAACTTCCTAAAACAGCTCAGCATTTTGATCGGGTTGCAGGTCTGAATCATTAGAATACAAACTCTGAAACAGTAACTTTTAAACATTTCATTTTTGAAGGATGATAGTGTGTAAGTGCCCTCCCTGAAGATTTTTTTTTTTTCTACCCATGATTAATTTGCTTGCATTTGCTTTAATCTGTTGCCATGTGCAGCAAAAAGATAAATTGTGTTTACATTACCCTAGTCCCTCCCTCCATTTCCAAAACAACTGCTTTTATGCACTTCAGGCAGCTTGAATCAGGCCTAATTACCAAGTCTTACATCTGCTTTCAATCTATGGGCTAGCACACAAGGTTGCCCTTGTATTTAGGCTTACACTGTTGTTTCACTTGTTTGTTTATGTTTTGCTTTAAAAATGTATATGTATAAACATCTACAAAGACAACAACATCCTAACATCCAACATCCATCACACAGCAGCTAAGAAGAAATTCCACTTCCATGCTTTGCTGTCTGCTCAAGACACTTGAGCTCTGTCAGGACAGGCACAAAGCTGTGGACTAATTAAACTCATTGAAGCCATAGTAGAGCTTATTAATGTTACTTTTTTTTTTTTTTAACTTATATCAGCTGTCTTTGGCTATCAAGGAGGAACACAACTGCCTAAGGACTTGAATAAATGGTTCCCTTTTCACATTTCAGGTTGGTTTCCTCTGTGCTGCAAAAAGAAAATTTGCTGAAGTAAAAAAATATATAATAGGGAGGAAAGATCAGTCTGCTTATTTTTGCTTTCTTAGATGATGCTTTGGTCTCAATTTTCCCTAAAAAGTTCATGCATCCTTGAAGTTCTTGTCTGTATGGCAGATAAGAAGACAAAAATCATGGTAAGACAAAAGAGTGCGCTTTGCTGTGAAAAGGATAAATGAAAACCTTGAAGGTAATAGGGGGAAGAAAAGCTTTAATTTTTTTCAGCTTTTAATTTTATGAAAAGTTTTAACAGAATACCAGGAGTAAGAGCCAAAATACCGAAGCAAAAGTCTCACAATGGGTTGAAGTTCTGGATTTTATCATTCCTACTCATTGCTTGGTAGCCTCTTAGTCTTGCTGAGCACATAATTCTTAATTCTGAGCATTTGCCCATCACAGGTCAGTGTTGGGCTGTGCAAGGGCTACTTAGTTACCTGGCTCTGCTACCTGTGGGTGAGGAGCATGAGCCCTGCAGTAGTTTGAGAATTTAACAGAGAGGTGAGGAAGGGTAGAAACTGAGGCAAAACCAAGAGCCCTGCTTTAAAAATTTGGTCTCTTCTCTGAAAACACGGGTGATAGGCACCCCTATAATTTGGTTCAGAGTAGTAAGATGCAACTTCCTGGTGGTTTATGATGTTTGTTTAGTCTCTTATTGACAACACAGCCTTCTTAAGCGTGTGCTGAATCTCTTTATCACATCCTGGTATTTCTTTGTTATTTTTCTTAAACAAGGAATATATGGGTGAGTGACAGCATGTAAAATATATACAGGTTTAAGCACAGGATTACTTTTTGTCTTATGATAGCTCACAAATCTTTTTTTTTTTTTTGGCTGTGATGCATCAAGGATAAGAATTCTTTACTAAGGAAAAAAACAGCAGATAATGGTTCTTATGGTCAGCTAATGTTCTTCAGGTATCCTGGAAAAATACATAAAACAGTAAAAAAATGTTTCTGAGAATTTCTGTATTAAAAGGTTTAAGTAGATGGATGGTAGAATTAACCTTATAGAGGTTAAGTCAACTTCTATGCATGAAGGAAATTCTAAAATCTATTTAGTAGAAAACCAGGATCATATGATATGCCTTCTATGGCAGGTGGCATTGGTGGTGGGGAAGTCGAGGAAATTTATTTTCTTTCAGGAGAAGTTCAGAAATAAGAACCAAAAAAAAATTCAGGTTTTATATATGGTCCAGATCAAGATATTCATCAATTGTTTGTTTTTTATAAGTTGGTTTTTTAGCCTCAGTAACAAAAATTAGGTGGGATGGATCTGGGGTGTAATACTTTATCTTGTCTCCTTATATATAGTCATAGGAGAAAGGGGTAAACAGTAAGCCCAAGGTGGGATCTCCATCATAAAATGCTGTGAGTTTTCCGTGTGCTGCAATTATCCAAAATAATTTTATGCCTAATGAAGTATGTATATATTGCATACGGGTGCAGTATCAAACTCAAAATGAAACAAACACCATTTCTTTTTTGGAAATTCTTAGCTTCTCTTCCCAGCTGAAGATGTACAGCCCTGGAGGGCATTTTAATGCTAGTGTTGGTCTCCTGTGATTGCTTGATGTCATTCCGAACAACGGTGCTAATATTCTTCCAAACTTTTGAACCATTTGTGGGTTTTTATGCATATAATTCTTGTTATTATTATTACACAGTACATCTGCTATAGAACAGATCTCCTGTGTCTATTTTGTGTTGTGGGGTGACTTTTGCTATGTAATAAGACTGTATAAAATGGAGAAGGCTCCTCTGATCCATTTAAATGACACCTTATCTTAACATTAATTTCCTTAATTTCCTCAATGACTTACGAAGTACTTCAATTAAACAAGAAAACTGTTCTAACACAGAAGTGAGGAAATCTAGAGTTAAAGCTGCTACTCTACTCTTAATTCACCTGGTGGTGCATAGACACTCTATTAAGAAAGCCACAGAACAGCAGGTGAGCTTTTATCTTATGTTTCTGCAATGTATATACCATATGTGCTGCACAGTTCACTGCATTTGCTATGTATGATCACCCACTGCTTTGGACCCCTGCTGTACCAGGGTACAACCAGCTGATGTAAGGGGATGGGGAATGACTGCCTGATTAATATATTCCTGTTTTTCTTGATGATCTCTCTGCTTGCAGTACATTCTTTTAGTGGAATGGGACCAAAGAGCATTCTCCTCACCCTGCACCCAGTCTCCTGTTCTTTCACTCTTTTCCTTCTATAATGTATGAAATCTCTTGTTGCGGTCTTCTGTTGATTAGAAACAGAAGCCCTTTCCTCAAGCAGTAAATACATGCAAGCCTTTTAGCTTTCCCAAATTATTTTTGCGATTGAAGAAATTAGTCCTAGAGTGTGCCAGCTTTCACATTGTGGAATGCCACTGCAGTGATGACCAGGGAATGTCAGTAGCTGCCTGGTAGCTTTCCAGGATATAGGGTCTTAATCTTCAGTAATATGCTTCCTTACAATGTTGTTTATACCACAGTAGATGTATTTGAGACTGTTTAAGTCTGATCCTCCAGCCTTGGCTCCCTATCAGCCTGGACCCTCCAAAAATAGCTGACCAAGTGTGTTTTCTCTCATGCTGCCCCAACCCCAGGGCTGTAAAATGCTATGAGACACGAGTGAAGGTTGCCTCCCTACCATGTGCAGGGAACCTACAAAGCTATTGCATATCCATGGTGCTCTGTGTTGCTTATTTCTAAGTCACTTTGACTCTATCTTTTGAGACAACAAGAGAAAAGGAGAGCAGAGGGTAAAGTCAGAGTAATTCCTCTGACTGCACACATTGGGAACTGGCTGTGAAATCTGTGTAGACATACTGTAAACTGCAGTTACCCTCATTTTGAAAATGCATTGATCAAAGGGACTCTGTCAGTATCTGATTAAGGGCCATGTAAGAGTACTGAAGACATTTCCTTCTGGTTAACAGCTCTGATTACAGGGGGCTCCTGGGGTGAATTTTCCTGCTAGCAGACAGGCTTGTCTCCAGGCTCCACCTGACGCTATAGGGTTTCTCAATGGCATGGCTTCCTGTTGTTGAAGGCTACTATTCATTCACAGCTTGTAAATCAGTGGCTTGTAAATCAGTGGATGAAAAAACTACTGTTAGAGAAATGTTCCTCAGCAAATTCCTCTCCCTCCCCCAGATATTTGTTTTCCCAGGGCATATAGTCCATGATCATGGAAAAATATTTTAAAATTCAACATGTGTAACTAATGATAGAGGTGGAAATGAAGGACCATACTTTCTTTATTACCTGGGAAATTTGCTGTAACTACTTTGATATTTTTGTTGTTGTTTTTGTTAGGATTGTGTTTAGTTTATAGAAGGGCCAAATTGACATTTTCAATGCTAACAAACAATAGGCTTGCATATTTTTATGTCAGTAACCAGAATGACTGAAGGCTTAGTGTAAGCGAGAAGCAGTAGAGGGATTTGGAATTGCTTAGTACTGATTTCCTGCATACATGATTGAAATAGTGTTACAAAGCTCTATCCTGATGAATGCATCCAGGTGACTATCAGCAGCTGCTACTAACGCAAAGAGCACAATATGTCCAGCAAAAATACCTCACAGGGGCTAGAGAGCGCCAGGAATCTATGGTAGAGTACAACATTTGGTAGCCAAACTTCAAGAAACATGCGCATTTAGAAATATAACAAGCTCAAACTGAATTACTGCCAGACGTGCCGTTTATCTCATGGAGCACTGAGAAATGCGTTGTGCGCGGCAATTTTATTATTAACTCTTTTTCCGTGTAAGACATCAGGCAAACTTGTCTGTTGTCCTGTGTGGTTTGTGGTGCACTCGCACTTGCCCACTTATGGGGGCAAATTTTAAATAATCTTGGAAGTAAATACCACTGACCTGAGCGTAGCCCAAAACAACGTGCAAAGGTGATCTCAGGGTCCTCTGCTCCACTGAAGCAGTCATCAGGGTCCAGCAAAGCCTCACTGCCCCACAGTCTAGATATGCTCAGACCTTTATTCTGACCAAAGCTGGAGCTGCCTTCTCCCACTAACCAGCGCAACCCTGCATCAGGCCAAAGAAACTGAACCTCTGCAGTCAGTCAGATGGTGGTACAGGTGCAATCCTCTGCAGGTCTTGAACAAAATCTGCAGCTGGTGTTTTCTGTGCTTTACTCTTTTATGTGTAGAATAGTCCAATATAGTTAAAAATTAAAATTCTTAATATCTAAGGTCATTTAACATGCACCAGACAGTTCTGTTTGTACTAAACCCAAATATTTGCTCCAGAGCAAGTGAATGACGGGAGAAGGGCCATCAAAGAGGGGTGTGAGATGTTGTTGTAGTCATAACTTGGAAAGAATTAGTGTGACTTTTTTTTTTTGTAGGGGGAAGAACAGATAAAGAAGGCATTGTGAACTAATTAACTAGCTGAGGCAGGAATTGAGTGAGAAGATGAAAAATATTAAAGATTGGTGTAAGAAAGGAGAAAAGTTTGAAAAAGAATATAGTTTTTATTTGCTTAAAAGCTAAGATATATGACAATTTCCTAAAGAACAGTGTGGTGATGGGAGATAATGTCTACAATTTCTGTTCCTGGTGATTGTCATGATGTCTCTCAGACATTTTCTTGCATCAGAGTTTTCAAGTGCATGCTTTAAAATTGAAATAAATTAAAACCTTCTAAGGAAAGTAGGGTGCTTTTTAAAAATAAACTCACTCAGTTGAAATCACAATGTCTGACAGACAGCTATATTTCCAGTATTCCTGACATCCTCAGCTGTATTTGAGTTGACAGAGTTGCAAAAAGGTAGTCCAGGACTGATTCCAACAGACCGCCTTATTTAATTTAAAAACAAAAAATACGAACAAGACGAAAATACCCCCCTCCCCTAGCACCACAATGGCTAGCTTTTGGGGTCTTTACAAGAAGAAAAGGTGGCCTGGGCATAGATGGAACTCGCATAACTAAGTATGATGTTCTTGGCACAGCTTCACTGGGAGTAGATTTTGCTTGCATAACAAGTAGGAGCGCCTTTCCAAAGCAAAGCAATATAATTAATCTTAGGAGTTAGCCTTCTGCTACATTAAAAGAGGTGATGTTTACTTTCTTGTAGGAGATAATAGACATTGGTTAGGTATGTTTGCATTCTGGAATAGTAGCGCAAACTTCTCTTTTTCTACAAATCGGGATGATGCTGCAGCCATAAAATAAACATTTCAAAATGCAAAGGGCTTGAGTAGAATAGCTGTGGTCTGGAAAAAAAAAAAAAAAATCTTTCTGGTTTTCTTTTGATTATAATCATGAAACCACTAATTTTGAACTTAAAAAATACTTGCTGTATTATTATTCTTGATTATCCGTTAGTTATGCATATTGTGATGTTACTTGTTCCCATGAGAAAAATATGTAAGTGTACTTTGAAGTAAGGTATTTGGAGATGCAAGGAAAAGTACTCCTTAAAATGTATTGACAACTTTCAGTAGAGACTCAGCAAGAAAACCTCAGCTAGGGAAAGAATAATGTGCTTAATTTCACAGTTCTTAGAAGTGTTGTCTCCTAAAGCACTGTCTATCCAACATGCACAACTTATATAGTAAATGCATAAACTTCTTCAGATTCATGTTCTTAATAAAAACAAGTCAAAATTCTTAAGTGAAATCAGAATTGAACTTGACATATAAAATATCTGGATAATGTTTTTCTCTTCCCCATAACTTCTAATTTTTATGCTCATCTTCATTTCTGGGTTTTAATGGAGACTAAATACGAACATACTGAAATGCCATGATGAAGGGTGGTATTTGCAATATTTCCATTAATAAAGGCTAGAAATTTGGTGGCACTTTATCCAGTTATATGTCCTAAACAAGCCTAAGAGGGTATCTTGGCTTCTGGGTGTTCACATATACAAAAATCAGAGACTGTCAGGTTTTCCAATGACTACAAATTGAGACGTTATTTGTTCTCTAGATTTCTCCCTTTAGTCTCTCAGAACTACTGAAAACAATTATTTTTATTGCTGTTACATTTAGGACTAAAATTTCCTGAAGATGGTTATTTAAAGATGTAGTCTTGTTTCCCCCCATGCAGATGAATTAACCACAAAGTCTATGTGAGACTAGTCAAGCCTTGTGACACTTGACCCTTCAAAATCTG
This sequence comes from Ceryle rudis, assembly GCA_033439905.1. Lineage (NCBI taxonomy): Eukaryota > Metazoa > Chordata > Aves > Coraciiformes > Cerylidae > Ceryle > Ceryle rudis. Next base: position 69,625 of record JAAGNO010011166.1, on the reverse strand, counting down.
CTTATTCACCTGAAAATGCTGACCTGGAGTCATACACTGTTTTTTCCTGTATTCTGCTGTGTCCCAGTGAAATCAAATGCACTTTATTCTACTCAGGAATACTGTGATTTGTATCTACCAGTTTCTGAAACTTTTGTAACTTTTCAAAATTGGGCTTCTAGACATAAATTTATGTAGAAGTAATTTATTTCTAAGCCATTTTAATAGGCTTAGGTACTAATTAGTTTTGATTTCTTGATTACTGTCTTTAATCATTTTGTGGCTGGTCACTTGACCCTACTGACTCAATCTTTCTAATTTGATTAGGAAGCTATGGGCACTGGTAAGGCTAGTTGTCTGGATATAAACTGTTTCTGGAAGAACCTTTAGCATAAATGTCAAAAGAATGTTTCCTCAGATCCATTATGTCCTTCTTATTCATACTTAGAGCTTTCCCAGTTTTCTAACTGAGGACTTTTAGGAGACCTGATGGGCTCTCAGTCCTTTCTGATGTTGTGCTAGACATACACCAAGCTGAATCTTGGCACAGTTGGTACTTTTATCATTGAGAACAGGAAAGACCTGTATGTAATTACTGGGTCTGTTCTCATGATGAAACTGTTTTGCCTTGAAAGAGTCCTTAAAAAGATAAAAAGAAACAAACTCCAGTTAATATCAGTAAGTGACAGTGGTATGTTCATTCTATTATGACAGTCAGGTTATAAACTTCATTCCTTTATGTATGGGATTGAGAAATTTATCATTTAATTTTCCCTTGGTCCTACTGCATCTATTATTTCTGTAAATAGACAACTTATGAAAATATAGTACATAAAATGTTTTTCTGTCAAGTGAATTGATGGGGTATTTTGTGTATGTGTTTTCCTTCATATTTTTCCATTTTCTTCTTGTATGTCTTTGGTTTTTCCTTTTTAATTTTTTAACTTTTCCTCTGTCAAACACTTGTATCACATGCCTTCTGAAGTATTCATTGCTTTTAATTCTGGCTTTATTTAATCATTACATTACTTCATGCTAAAACTTGTATAAGAAGAGAACATAGTAATATTATAGAAGAAATAATAGTAATATTAATGAAAAAAAATCACAGGACTATATTCCACTTTCACTTCTGCTTTGGGAGTTTGTATGTGCAAGGGTTAGAAGATGTTTGGCCAAGAGCATCTTATGCTGACCTTGCAGGGATTTGATGGAGTTTAATGTATCGGGAAGTGTGTAATCAAGGAAAAGCTGCTGAATCTAAGCAGTTGTTGTTGACAGAAAGAGTTCTAGAGCTTAAAAGCCTTTTAGACAATGCGTTGTCATCTTATAATACCTCTGGAATGTGATTGCTTAGAGTCTCAATAATCATTTAATCAGTCATTTTACAGTCTTGAGTGGTTGTGGTTCAGGATTGTTTTCCAGGGGTACAGACTGGTTTGTTTTTTGGGGTTTTTTTTGTTTGGTTTTTTTTTTTTTTTTTGGCTTTTTTTTTTTTTTTGTGTTTGGTGTTTTTTTGTTTGTTTTTTTTTTTGTTGTTGTTGTTTTT
>JAAGNO010011166.1:49057-66528 GCA_033439905.1 Ceryle rudis | reverse complement strand
TTTTTTTTTTTTTTTTTTTTGTTCATTTAAATGTCCTTTATCTGTAGGGGATTACAGGAATTTTATTATGAGACAGCAGATCTGCCGTTACTGAAAATTTTTGCATTATTCCCGATTTTCTATCATTTTGATTCCTACAACCTCTATTTCAAAAGAAGATTAATGAAGCTGGTGAAGGGTTTAGAGCACAAGTTTTACAAGGAGCGGCTGAGGGAACTGTGGTTCTTCAGTCTGGAGAAAAGGAAGCTCAGGGGAGACCTTATTGCTGCAACTACAGGGAGACCTTATTGCTGCAACTACCTGAAAGGAGGTTGTAATGATGTGGGGATTGGTCTCTTCTCCTATGTAACAAGTGATAGGACAAGAGGAAATGTCCTCAGCTTGTGCTGAGGAGGTTTCAATTGGATGTTAGGAATCATTTCCTGACAGAAAAGGTTGTCAAGCATTGAAACAGGCTGGCCAGGGAAGTGGTGGAGTCCCCATCCCTGAAGGTATTTAAAAGATGTGGAGATGTGGTCCTTAGTCACATGGCTTAGTGGTGGTGACCTGGCAGTGCTGGGTTAACAGTTTAACTTTTTGATCTTAAAGGACAAAATGGTTATATGAATTATTCTGCATTATGTTAGTAAGTTGAAGCCCTTACGAAGAGACAGAGCAGCCCAGTGAAGAAAGCAGTGGAGTTAGGTTTTAGATGTGTGAAGTTTACTGGCTTGGCTATAATCTGCTTTGTGGCTTTTCACAACTTATTTCATAAAATCATAGAATCATAGAATGTTAGGGGATTACATCCAGGTGGGTTTTGAAAGTCTCCAGAGAAGGAGACTCCACAACCAATTTTGGGCAGCCTGTTCCAGTGCTCTGTCACCCTCACAGTAAAGAAGTTTCTCCTTATGTTGAGGTGGAACCTCCTATGCTTAAGTTTATACCTGTTATTTCTTGTCCTATTACTGGGCACTATAGGAAAAAAAGATTGTCTCCTTCAATTTGACACCAACCCCTCAGATATTTATAGACATTATTAAGATTCCCCTCTCAGTCTTCCTCTCTCAAGACTAAACAGCCCCAGTTCTCTTAGCCTTTTTTCATAGGGGAGATCATCAAGTCTCTTAATCATCTTTGTAGCTCTTCATTGGACTGTTTTCAGTAGATCCTTGTCCCTCTTAAACTGAGGAGCCCAAAACTGGATGCAGTATTCCAGGTGTGGTCTCACAAGGGTAGAGCAGAGGGGGAGGAGAACCTCACTTCCCTGTGCATATTATTATCATTCCACAGTTCTTTAAGATTTCATTCTGAAAGTGCTATAGAAGAGTTGCATATTATTATAAGAGAAAGAGAAGGGATGACAAAGCTGAAAAAAGAGACCTTACAATATCTTTATCTCTTCCTAGCACCTTTTTGCAAACATGCTATTAGAAATCATAAAAGTTTGGAATAATCATTATGGAAACTGATATCTGTATTTTATTTCTCTTTAAATACATAAATAATAATTACAAGCTCAAATTTCAACTCGCCCACCAAAAACTTTCCAGACCAGGCTGTAGAACAGCTTATTTATGCCATCTAGGAGGATGCTGTCCACAAAAAATGCCATTGTATAAGACCAGAGAGTCCTATCTTATTATTTATAAACAGAGTACATAATTCCCAGATTGGTCCCCTGGAGGTGAAGAAGACCTGTTGAGGACAAGAGAAGGTGACATAAACTACCCTCTCTGATGGGCTCCCTATGGTGCCTTGTAGAGATGCTTTCCTTTGGTGTCTCACTGTTTCCCATGTGATACTGCCCTAGGTCTGATGAGTGGGCTGGAGGAGACTGAAAACAGCCACCAGGAGAAAGGGTTTGGAAGAAATGCCAGTAGTGTGGGTGCTATGAACCTGCACAGCCTCATTACTCCAGAATGGCCAGAATCTGCAGCTGATATGGGATGGGAGGACAGAAAACAAAGACCTGGATGGAAAAGGCAGGAAATTCTGTTTCCCCACAGGATTCAGTGAGAAATTGAAGCTTATTTTTCTTTTTAATTTGTAAAATTCCTCCATGATCTTTTGCTTTCCAGTTGGTTTCAAAGTGCTGAAAGATTACATGGGGTGTTCCTCCAGTGATTTTGTTGCAAGTGGTGTTTGGTTCAGTTTCTTAAAGGCTACTTCAATGGAAGATAAAGATTGAGGGGGATGTATGCATCCTTATGGTTAGGGCATAAGGAATCTTCTGTGTTGGGAGGAAAGTGGGCCAACATTCTTTTCTCACAAAAGGCCAGGACAGCTACTTGTGAATTTTATTTTATTTTTTTCCTATATATACATGTTGTTCATTATATAATGTTAAATTTAAAATGAACCATCAGCTCTGTTTCTGAATGCACTGATAGCAGTGCTTTCTGTTGTGGTTTGTTTGTTTGACTTGTGGGTGAAACAACAGGGAACCCACAGATGGCATTTAATATTTAGGCAGGAAGAAGTCAGCATCAATATCACAGAGGAAAGTGTTATAAATAAAAAATGTGTCTGTAGAAGAGCTAATTAATTTACAGTGAAAACACTAAGTAAGATAACTGGTGCCAAATTCTCACAGGAATATTTTAAACTGACATTTTCTCAGTCTTTGGAATGACTTCCATTCTGCTTCAGTGTGAGGAAGTGCAAAAAAGCCTGATAGTATGTTGCAAGCTTTTCTGAATACCAGTTCTGCCAACTTAATCTCAGTTGTACAGCATGTTCTTGGTAAGGAGAAAATGTGATCTGCTATCTCATAGCTTTTAGCTGCCTAAAACATTCCCCTTTACCTCTTGGGGAAGCTCAGAGATGCAGTTGGCTCCATCATGGTGAAAAGCTGCACAGTACACTGGAATTTATTCTGTGTTGGGGTGGGGATATAATTGAGTTAACGAACAACAACAGATGGGTTTGTTCATTTGGTTTTTTTCCCCTTGGTACACTTTAAGATCTGGGTTTAACATCTATGGTTAAATGATACCTCACCTTACCTCCCACATCTGTCCCTTTCCTTTGAGGCCTGAATGCAAAAGAATAGCATGTCTGTTCCTTGTGCCTTGCCTTAGACTTGAGATCTATAGCATAATTCAGACCCAATTTGATAAGATGCAGACACAAATTCAATCTGCTGTAACTAAACCCTGCTATTTATAAATCTCTTGATGATACTGACACTTTAAACCTCTATTTTTTTTATTTATTTTCTCTCTGTGATATATGGGGTAGAATGAGGTCTGGTGTGAATGCCACTTAAACTGCAGTATGATACCTTGGGTCATGTGCTGGGGGCACTGACCCATTCACTCATTTAATCCCCAACTCCTGCCAAGCAGCCCAGTTTGTGTTGGACTACTGGGAAACTGGAGAAAAATCTAAAGTGCTGTTTTGGAGGTACTAGCTATGAGTGTTGAGCAGCTCACACAGAAATGGGTGATGGAGTCCACAGCAAGAGGGGCTAAATCCCCCTTTTCTGCCTGTCTTTTATATTTCCTTATCCTTGGCTGACAAGGAACATCTATTTCTCCCTGAGGTCTTTTTGCCTACTGCCTATAGATATGTTTTATTTTATATTTACATTGAATCAACACAAATTTCTCTTTCATTTTGTCCGTGTACTTCATTTTTATGTAATTAAGTAGTTCTTTTTAATTTGCACTTGAAATATCCTGCTTTAATAACCAGAATTTTTTTTTTTTTTTTCTTTAATGGGAGGGCCTCCACACTCATTCAAGGTATGGATTATATGACTTTGGAATAACTGGGGAAGCCTTTCAGGACATTAAAGCTCTTCCTGCTTTGAATAAATTTACAGATAGTGTTCTGTTCTGGGTCTTGACACAATGCAGTGTTTAGCAACTTTTGAGGAACAGCTATGTGAAAAATACAAATAAAGAGAATAAAATATTTTTAAATTAAATATTCCAAATTTTTACTTTCACAATTTTTTTTTTTATTGTTCAATTTTCATGGCCATCTGACGACTTTAGCCACTCTAGTGGCTGTGCAGCACCAGATGCGATGAGTCCTTCTCTCTCCCTTTACCATTTGACAAAGTCACTGTCTCTTGACTTATCTCTGCAAATAGCATTTAGACTTCCTGATGCAATGCTCTTGTTCAAACGTTCACCAGCTCTCATGGCTTTTGGCCTCAGTGAAATTTTCCCTTTCCTCCCCCTCCTTTGCTTCTCCCCCCTTCCACCTCTAGTCTAAAGCCATATGGATTTCCTCACTCTGAGCACTAACCTTTGATGAATATGCCCTTTATGGCTGTTCACTCCCAATGTTTCAAGAAGCAAGACTGATTTTGCAACTGGTTTATTTCATATCATAAAATCATCCTGGGTAAGTAAGGATCACAGAAGTTCTGCATCTGAAAGTTGTTTTTTACCCAATGAACAAGTTCACCAAAGTTAATCTCTTCATAGAGCCCAAACCATTCCTTACTAACAAGAACCATGTGCATATCAAATACCACAGGTCCTGATGAAAATACTTTGATGCTACAAATATAGAACATCTTCAGGTTAGATATGACAGTGGATCCTTGCAAGGACTTGCTTCATCAACCCAGCCTGCAATAGGCTGGATCCTCTGCTGCCTTGGCTGTCCTGCTCATGTCTGCTTGTGTGCTGCCAGCTTGCAACAGAGGTAGCCAGCCCCTATGGGACACCCATCTTGCACAGCAGTCAGGAATCCTCTGAGCACTGTGGAGAGCGGGGAAGTTCCCACTCACTTTACACTTAGCTGCACTTAGAAGGATCGGAGGAAGTGGAGGTGTGGGATAGAAAAGGGGTTTTGGAGATTAGCATCAAAGTTCTGTGCTGGGAGAAGGAACAGATGGCAGCTCAGTTCCTAGTGTTTCATTTCCTTTGTAGAGGGGCTTTACACTGTATGCAGTTCCAAGCTATCACCCCAGCAAAGATCTCAAGAACTCACTTTCTCAAGTCAAGTATGTGAAGAACATATTTTTTGGCTAACACATTGCAACTGGAGGCCAGAAAAGATACTGATGGTTTGGGAAATTGCTGAAAAAATGTTTTATACATAATCTAAATTTGAGGCTGTATTAATGCTGATGTCATCACTTGCAATGTCACTCAGCTTTATTTCCCATTCAGAGTGTAAAGCTGTGAAACTTGCTGTCAAACTGGAATGATTGTTTGAAGGAGTTCAATGATCTATCCATGTTTTACGGGAACTGGACAGGGACTGGGGGAGGGCTGGAACAAAATCCACTTGGACCAGGAGAGTGGAGGAGGAAATCACAACTGCAATCAGACCATATGCTGTGGCTGGCAGGTAAATGTGCAGGATTTTTCTGCATTTTTAACCAAGATTACTTAGGTCTGCTTTGTTACTTTCTATAGTATTGCAATGAGCACATAGCTTTGCAAGTTCACCATTTGTGCATCTGTGTGTTTATATGAAAAGTTCTGACTTTATTTCTTGCACTAATTATTCTTTCACAACTAAGGACAGTTCTGACACTTATCTCTGGGTAAAAAAAAAAAAAAAAAGCCATCCCATTTTCTATCACTTGTAATAATTAGACACAAGAGCAAATCCATGCCAAATAGATCCCTGCAAACTGATCTGATTTCCATTTGTTTCCTTAGCATTGCGTGGGGTGAATTTCATAGTTACTGTCCTCAGACATCAGAGGCTAAAATAACTGTGTGTGTAAAAATTAAGAATTAGGGATGAATCCTCAGATGTATTACAGTAAAAGAGGCACTGAGGATTTACAAGGTGTTTTTCTACTCATACTGTTATTGAGATCCCTGCATAAGTTCTGCTGATTGTCATGTATTTGTACTGTCACCCTGAAGGCTCTTCCCAAAAGACCAATGTTACCAGCACACAGACTGTTTGGCTCAGCTTGTGTGCTCCGTGCTGCAAACATGGTGGTGATGGTGGGGGACATGCATACAGCACTGGCTTTACTTGCACTATATTGAACTTAGAGTCAGTTTTGTTTCCCCTTACACCTTCACTGTTACTTCTACCCTTCTCCTTCTCACTGTCTCCTGACACTATCTGTCCATCTAAAGGAAAGCAGCAGGTTACCTACAGGTTCTTAACCAGGATTTGCCATACTGCAGTGTCACAGCTCTTTTTTCTTTTTGTAATTATACTGTGTTGATCTGTGCTTTATTTTGTCTTTTTGCCAATAAGCAAGGGTTATTATTCTCCCCTGCTCCCTTGCTACATGCCTTCTACAGCAGCTGGTGCACTTGGGCAGTTCAGGTTCCAGGAGTTCCACCTGGAAGCCATCCTGCTGCTCTCCCCCTGCCCACCCTGAAAGGTGTAATACTGTAATAGTTTACATGTGCATTTCAATTATCTCGTCCCTGCTTTCAAACTATGTTACATCTATCATTATGCAACAGCAGATTCAGATATAACATCAAGACTACATTAAAGCCCTGCTTGATTGATTTCTTACAAAGATTAAGGTTGCAGACATTTTCCACCCTAACTCAAATAGTGTACACTGGCTCTGATTATTCTCTATTCCACACCAGTATAAATTTGAACTGGTGGACTTACGCAGATGCAAGGAGAAATCAGATGTGCTAGCCTGGCCTTTTGATGTCACCAGCTGCCTGCTCTGATTTGCATGTATTGCTGCAGAAGGAAAACAGGAGTTCTTTTCGTAACTAATCATTCCAGTTCAATAATTAATCTAAGAGTGCACAATCTATGTCATAGCTGGAATTATTGTGCCAGGTTTCATCACTCTACCTTCATTTGTATCTCCCTTGTAACTGGCTGTGACAGGGAAAACAATCAGTGGGTTGCTTAACCAAAATGTTAAGATGGAAAACACATTTAGTTCTAGGTGCTAGAAGTTTTTCCAGGGGGGATTGGAGGAGGGGAGTGGGCATGGAAGCTTTGAACCAATGATACTCGCTTGAACACTGTTTTTGGTTTGGTTTTTTTTTTTAATATTGGTGTACCACTAGCAAAGCCCTTCCAAGCTCATTCAACTTTTTATTTTTCTTCCACTAAAGAAAAATTTTTATTTTTCTATCACTGCCATCTGTTACAAAAGGGCATGTTCTCCAGTAGTAGACAAGCAAAGCATGTTTTACTGAGTGCCTTGTTTCAAACCCTCCAAAGCACTGTGCTGCAAGTCATGCTTTGGATGGAGCTCATGGCTGGGTCCTCCAGGGTGGCAGGGTGCAGCCACCTCTGCTGTTTGACTTTGGGCTGTCCAGTTGCCTTTCTAAAACCAGTTTCTTTTCTCTGTAAGTGGTGGGGGGAGGGTGGGGAAGAGCCTGTAGCTATTGTGGTTCACTTGGATACACGCCTTAACACAAAGAGGTGGAGATCAGTGCTTTGGTACTACTAATTGGTAGGTCCTGTTCTAGGAGCTGGTATTTCTTGTCAGCTTTCTTTCTGTTGATTCAACTGTTTCACCTCAGCTTCTCTGAATGCTGCTTTGAAGGTGGCTCTCCTAGCTGGCTTGGACTGCAGCCACTTCATGCTTCTCATTGAAGTTGAGGCAGAGAACCAAAGAGTAATTGGACCAGAGAAAGTAAATAAGAGAAGTCGTCTTCCAGAGCCCCTTCATGTAAACTATAAATGCGGACTGCAGGAAGACATCTGGTACTTGAGCCTTACTGACTGAATTCCACACCTAGTAGAGGTGTTTAATGTCTTAAACAGTATAAGAACTGGCAGCACATGCTGCATGGAGCTAACTTGTAAATGTGCATCAGAGGTTTTCAAAGGCTGCCTGCTAAACCCTTTTTTCCCCCTCCAGGAGATTAAATAGAAATATATTTAATTTCTATATGATGTCTGTTTTAAAAAGGAGCAAGGGACCAACCTGTGTCAAGACTGGGACAGCTCTATACATGCCCAAAAATATAAACATTATCCTTTGTAGGATTTTTTTTTTTTTTTTTTCCTCTCTGAATATAAATCTAGAAAAGACCAGGGAACTGCAGCTCTTGCAGCTTGGGCCACAGCTGGCCATGATCTTTTAGACCCACAAGTTAGATTTGAGTTGTAGATATCTGGAATAACACTTGTTTTGAAACTTGGATACTGAGGGTTGCCGGAGCTTGTGATCTAGTGATCCATTTGTTGCTATACTGGTAAGTGAGCATAAGAAAGTCTGCCTCCCTGAGCAACTCTCCCCCATCAGGTACCTTTACTCCCTGTCTTTTCTGATTCATATTTCAAACCATAAATCTCACAGAAAGGTGCCCTCTATAGGTTATCATATAGAGCGGTAATTTACTCCACAAGTACTTTTCTGTCAGTGTGTCTTAAATCTCATCGCTGTTGGAGCTGCAAGCCCGCAGCCCATTAGTCCCCCACAATGGACCAGTCTGTGGGTTCTGCTTATAAACCTACATTACCATATCCTGATTAATAGTTATTTTTCATTATCACTTTGCAATTTTCTTGCCCTCTTCCCACCAAGAGAAAAAAATCAGGTCTTTATAAATTGTGAATAAGCTCCTGTCACTTGTGATCCATTGGTTTGTAGAAAACCATTAATTGTGATTCCTCCTCATTAAGTCTGACTGTGAAGATCATGCAGAGACCAGTGTTGCATTAAGCATTTTTTTGTTAAGAGACAGTGGTAAGCCATGACCTTATAAAACACAGGAGTCAGTATTTTTATTAGTATATAAGATATGGTGCATTATACCTGCCATTTCTGTTATGTTCATGTGTGATGCATAGCTTTTAGAAACTTGCTACTTGACATCGAAGATTGATACAACAAAGATTAATTTAAAAATGCAATCTAGTACAAGATTCCTGGCTATTCTAGTTATTGAATTAGCACAGTATTATGAATCGCTTGTATTTTGTGTGTGAGAAACAACTCGTAAGCAGGTCGTCAATGTTAATGCTGTTTCAACCTTTGCTGGTTTGCTTAAAGATATAATATTAGATGAGATGCTTACATCTTCTGGAAAAGCTGCTCATTTCAGACAAGTAAATTAACCTGCTTATAAGTATAGTAATGGGAAAAATGTGCTTAGGATACAGGTTACTGCCTAGACATTCTGGTCTTCAAACTTACTTAGAAAAAGCAGGCACCTGGTAGCAAGACTGGCATCTGTGGTGATGGGAAGACTGGGGTTGGAGGAAAAGTGGCAACGGGGAGTTAGTATCAAGTACTTAAGAAAATTACTCTGTTGATTAGAGAACATCTTTAGAAGTATAATGAAAGCTCTCAGTTGAGCTAACATGGCCCAGGTTTGCTAGCCCAGACATCTTCATTTTCTTAATCACTTTTTGTCCAGTTTTGCTAACATTTCTTTAGGAGTCTGCTGCTGTTCCCACTTGTGTCTAGGCATGCATGGGAACAGAGGGAAGCTCTCAGTATTGAATTATGTTCCGTCAGTAAGGAGAAGCAGCTGCATAAGGTATTAAGCAGACAAGAAGTTGTATCTTAAATTCTATTGTATATTGTGCAAGATAGAAAACAACTTTGATGTCCCACAGATAAGAGAACTGTATTTATCTGTGAGCCTGTTAGACTGAGGACGATCTTCTAAAGATGAACTTTTTTTTCTGGCTTTGAAAAGTGCCTGTATTAGTGCCCCATAAAAAGTTGGATCTGTACTCTCACAATGAGTCTTTCAGCTGAAGACTTAATCTATGAAAACTATTGTAAGTTTTACCATCTCTGTCTGCTGCTTGTTTTAACTGAACTTCCCTAGATATATTTGAAGCCATTGGAGAGGGATCTGGGACATCATTCAACAAACTGACCTTGGTACATAACCTCGGAACCGGGGACCTGACAGGAAGTAGAGGAGGAGTAGGAATGTTTTCGAGCCCCTGGTTTAGTTCTATTTACTTCATAGGATCCTTATCAGGAATGACACTCATTATAAAGAATGCACCTCCTTGACTTTTAGGATGACGGTTTTCAAGGTCAGTGATCAGAAAACTCAGATGGAATAGTTCGTATTTGGATAATATGAGCACAATCTGCCATGGAAATTGCCTTAAGATGATCAGGATACAAACCCTCCTAAATGGAAAATTAATAAAGGTTAATAAAGTATATGCTAAGCCACCATGCAGAAATAACAATCAGAAAATGTTTATTTAAATAGTTTTTGTGTTGGGGAAACTTCTAATTGCATCTCCTGGGTAAACAGGATGGACTTTGGCCATTAGCAAAAGAAGGCAGTTGCCTCAGGTGACAGAGAAAGATCTTCTGTTATAACTTTGGATTTGGCAATGGTGAAAGAGTGTTTCCTGGGCATCCTCCTCCTCAGCAGGTCGGTGCCATACCATCCAGGGTGTTTTGCCAGCCATGGAATGGCCTGCCCTGCAGTAATGTGCAGGCAGTGAGACATTCCCATGATCAAGGAAAAGTGAGAAGAGACAATGATTTTGTTGGGTTTCTCCTCGTCACCTTCCTCCTCCCTGTCCCATCCATATCTGTGGTGGGCACTGGGCCAGGGGGTTCTGAGCTGGGTTGAGGCTGATGAGACAGGGGGAGCTCTGCTGCACCAGGGAAGTGAATGTAGGTGCCCCAGGAAAAAGCAGTCCAGGCATGTCCTCTCATTAATGGTGCATATCCTCATATCTCTGTACAGCCCTGATGTTTTGGAAGTCACCACCCAGTAATTCAGCTAGTAGGTATCAGCAAAGACAGTGGTCAGGAATAAATGAAACAAAAATATTTGCAATTCTTTGATATGCTCTTTCATTGTTTTTTGCTGGGTATGAAATAACAAAAAAAATTAAAACCCCATCCTGGGACCCAGGTTGGTTTCAGAACCAAATAGTATGATGCTGATGTGCTTTTTTATACTGCATTCATGAAAGCCCTGTAACTGAGTGGTTACTCCATTCAGTAGCTGAAGGACACAAAGACACAACTTCTACATCCTTAAAGTACAAATAACTTGAGAAATGCTGGTTCCTGACAGCAGACTGTTACTTAAAATCATCAAATAAGCTGACTTATTTTCATCAGGTTAAAATGTAAGCCTTCTATCATCTTTCCTGTCTCCAAAGCCTTTCCCCTTTTAAGTTAAAAGCAAGCAAGGGGAAGAAATAAAAATTTAAGAGCTAACACCATCTGTCATATTGAGCAATGTAAAGTGTAAGCCTCTAAAACACCTTGTTCTTTTTATTTTCTTCTTTTTTTGCTCAAGTTCATCTGATCTATTATATCAAGACTGTAAACAGTTTGGCCTGCTATGCCTTTTCTTACTTTAAAATTCAGTCTAATCTGGTGTCATGTATTCCCTAGCTGCCATATGAAAAATGAAGAATTTGCCTCTCTAGAAACTGCTTCACTCCCAAGACAAAATATCCATAAAGCAGTAGCTACTGTTTATTCACTTGCACAGAAACATCTATGATGTTTTACAATTTTTGGATCCAGTTACAAAAAAATGTCACAAGTTTAAGTAGCAAACCTTATTCTTGGAGATCTGCCTACATTATTAATAATGCCTTTAACAAACAGGAAAACAAGCAAGGGGGCAGCAGTGTAGACTGCTTTGATCTCAACCTGCAGTGGGAAAAAGTGTTGGCCAAACAGAGAAGGTACGCATCATAACAGAAGGATGAAGGGGGACATTGGCAGGACAGCTTCTGACCTTGTGTCCAAAGACTGCCAAAACTTTTGTTGATAATGGAATAGCTTTTAAATACATTACGATTCCTCTTCATTCCCCTTGCTCTTACCTCACACCAGACTTGTGGTAGTTTGCAGGTGATTTCTCTCGAGCACTAAAGGGGAACTATCCGCTGACAGGGAAATCTCTGTGCTGGTTAATTCACTGTGATATTCAGTTACGTACCCGGCTGGTCATCAGGATTTAAAAGAGCATAATTGTCTTTATTGGCTCTTCTGCAAGAGTATATTATGCTAATTTGTCCATCTCATTAGTTCTTCAGATGTTTCCTGGAGATTAACATTGTTTGTGAATGAGGAATGGAGTGGGGAAGCTAACTGGGATTCGGGTGCACTGAGAGCTCTTCCTGACAGCAGAAAATGAGCTTTGCCTGTCCGTGTGGTATCATCAAACACCTAAAGCTTTACCCAGGGGACTTGGTTCATTTCAAGCAACCAAGCTGTTCCGGCTTTGAGAGCAGCAGGCACAGTGATTGCTATTCCTGGAATATATTTTACAGTCTTGAACCTTGATTACATACACAAAATAAAATCACAGTAAACTGTGTACATAACTCTTGAGAGAGATGATGGAAGCATAGTATGGTCTTCTTCCAAGTACCATACTTCACGTAGAGACTTGGGACAGAGGTAACTCTCATTCTACCTTATTAAACTTCAAACCTTGTGGTGGCCTCTGATCTCTGCTCTGGTGTTATATAATTAAGCCTAAACCAGAAACTCCCATTAACATAATCTTAAAAAAAAAAAAAGTCTGTGTCCAAGATTTGACATGGCCCTTCTACAGTAAGAGCTGACCTGGCTGCTGCTCTGCCCATAGACCACAAAAACCAAAACAGAGTCAAAAATCTGGGTTAGTCTGATTGCATCCGAGAAGCTAATGCCTGACTTTGTGAGGGTTAGTCAATGGGTCAATGTCTTCCTGAGGAGCTTGTTTGCTATGAAGGTGTGGGGTTGATTTAGCACTGCACTCTGTGCTTTTATTCTCCTGGGCCATCTCTGTGTGATAGCTGAAGGCTTTGAGCTAGGAAGTGTTGCAAAGGCCATAAAGCTACATAGTGCCTATAATAAGCTGCTGATTTGCCTCTTTCCTTCCAGCTAGTGTTAGCTCTGTGGTGCTTATCCAGAAATATTTGGATATAAATGACCTGTGAGCATCTTCTATTTGTTGCAGCTACAGGCAATTGAAAGGCTAAAATAAATTTAATATTCTCAGAATAAATCTAGGGAAAATCAACAGCATATCTTCAGCATTTTGGCAGCAAGTGTTGTGTTTATTTTTCTTTTCTGAGTCAAACATTGACATTTTTCTTCTCTCAGCAGAAGGAAGCCAAAAGTATATATTGGGGTGGTTCTGTGAATGGCTGAAGCATTTATGGCATGAAATAAGAATGTTTTGCCCAGCTGTTTAGGAGAATATGCTGCATAGTTGGTGTAGCATAAACAAAATGACTATTGGCAAGCACAGCTGTCATTTTTATAGTCAAACTTGATGGAGAGTTTGGGAGTAACTTATTATGGAAATCTGGCGGGTGTGTTTTGTCATTCTTAATTTGTAAGCTTCCAGGAGAACCTAGATTATTTTTTGAACAAACATGAGATGCTTGTCTTTTGTGCAGGGAAAACCATAATTGCTTTCTGCATTGAGATATTATTTCCTTCAGACTCTTATTTGTAGTGTCCAAAATGTAGTTCCAATAACTGTTACCTTTATGTGTGTAAAGGGAAGCTATCAAACCAGACTTAATCAGGGATTTGGAATGTGGATTGGTGTTTTGTTGTTGGTTTTGGGTGGTTCTTTTGGTGTTTTCTGTTTTGTTTTTAAAATGAGGATGGAGAATGATTTTTTTTAATTATTATTATTTTATATTTTTAAAGAAGTAAGTAGCTTTTGTTTAAAAGTATACTATAAACAGTAATCTAATCTTAAAACCTTAATGTGCTGAAAAGACCAGTAAATAACTTCTTGGCTCTTATAATTGACACATCACAGCTTCAGGAAAATAGCTCAGAAGTAATAAGAAACTTGTTCAGAGTGGGAATCTCTCCACTTGCAGTAGTTCCATAAACAGATATACTCTATAAAACATAAAGGGCTACTTTTTCTGATATCATGATTTTCTAGCCAGAGAAAAAGGATAAAGTATTTTGATAGATAGACCTCTTCCACACCAAGAAATGTCTTGAGGGTAGCTCTGCCTATTTGGTTAATGGTATGAGGGCCCTTCTGTCTTCAACAAAGACAATACTAAGTCATGTACACTAAAACATTTGGGCAATGAAATCTGGGGATAGGGATAGTACAGCTACCTCTCCCTTTGCTGACATGCCAGTTTGGATCACAGGGGAGAAGACAAGGCTGGAGAGCAAGATGAAGTTGACAGATAAAAGGGCAAGGTCTCCCTGAAGAGAGAGACCTTCCCCTAATGGAAGTTGCCAGACAAGCAGTGTAGGAACCATTGTTGGGTAGAAGTAATTCATCTTAAAGTAATCAATAGGCTTTCTCAATGAGGACTGCTATGAGACTCAAAGTTAATGTAATCTTGGTTCCGTGGCATCTTCAAGAGTGTCCAAACTATACAGGTTTGTTATATGTGAAAGTGAGGTCTATTAGATGGGTGTACCTGGATGCTGTCCTAGTGCAAGCTCCTGAAGTGAATTGAAAGCCTTTTAAAATTGAAAAGATGAGGCTTAACACTTTGTAGAAAACTCAGAAGTGAAAGAGGCAAGTCAGAAGAGAAGGGATTGCATACCACTGGGCAACTGTGTTCTTGTAGATGGATTCTTTTCTCCAGGTTCAATTATAAACGCTTGATAACTTTGAGTTGCAGATAATACTGCACCTTGGGGAGTTTTTTCTGTGGCTTCTGCAGTTTAGCTACCTGCTTGCTGCTCCTTATAATAGTCTCTTTTTGTCCATCTGTAACCTGTGACTCTGCTGGCCATAAAGGTCCAACTAAGTGACTGGGGAAAGACTCCTCTCCCTGCGTATCTATCTATCTTGGGGGGATTGTCTCTCTTCATCACATCTATCACAAGGAGAGTGTAATGTGAACAGAACAACCAAAAGTAGACGTCCAGAATGATAAAAATGCCAAATGACAATTGGCTTCAGCTTGGGAAGAGGGCTGCATTTGTTTTATCAAAGACTGGGAGAATTAAAATATGAGGCTAAACTGTAACTTAAAACAAACAAACAAACAAAAAAAAAACCCAACCAAAACAAAAAAGGAAAAAAAATTTACTCCCCTGACAAGTGGGAATGGGACTGTGAGGTTTAGTGCATTACAGCTTTCTCTTGAAAGCCTACAGGCAGAATCCTAGGTAGCTATGGAAGAGACCTGATGAGAAACATGTGAGGTTAACCTCTTTGATTAATAATGCCATCTGCAGGAGTTTCCCAGCCATCAGCCCTTGTCCCCGAAGACCATTTGTACTTCACAGCATTAATATTCATTAGGTGTAACACCATATGTTGCACAGCAGGATGCATTGCCAGCAGACTGTTTGTCATAAAGCCAGATTTAATAAAGCATTGTAAAACAAACATTATGATGATAAATACAAAATGACAGGCTAATTAAGAGAATCTTAATTGCCATTTTTCCATAATAACATTTGTTTAGTATGTATCTGTCTTCCATTGGTACCTTCCTTTTCACTCTGTACTGGGGGCATAAGGGAATCTGTGCCATGTATGTTTTAAGTCACTTTATGTTCTGTTGCAGGAAATAAATTAAAAATTAATGATTTGTTGCTATGCTGTGGATGTACATAATCATTGATCCCCATTCGTGATGAGTACAAAAAACTCCACCCCTGAAATACAGATTTCAGAGGAGTGTAAGTTTGTTGGGGATAATTTAATATCCCACCTTAAGGGAATAATTTGAAAATGCAGCATTTGGCATTCTTTGGACAGGTACTGTGCAAATCTTTCTCAGAAGAAGCACTCCTCAGTGAGCAACTTAGATATAAATTGCAGTTTTCACATAGCGGTGCACACTCTGAAAGGTCCCTTTGTTCCTCCTCCACTAGAGCAGAATTTCATTATCACTCCACTCCACTGGTGACTTCATGAGAGAGGAAGGGATTTAAAGAATGTGAAACGATATATGAATTAATGCACAGAATTGACACCTACTTTTCTTCTTGCTATTACCTTTTTATCACAGTAGTTGCTGCCAGAGTGTCAAGAAATTAATATATCCTTCTTGAAACCTGTCAAGGTGGTGAGTTAAAAAACTTTCAGAAACTTTCTTAGTATTTCTTTGTGTTCCTTCTACATTGTACAATGTCTGTATTCTGACAGTTGCCCAACTCTCCATTGTGTGAGGGTGACAAAGAAAAAATCGTGACTTGAAAAAAACATAGCAAAACTTGTATGAGAGGTAAGCCCATCATAACTGAGGTACTAATTGGGTTTTAGTCGTCATCTTGGTGAGATTTCCTTTTCCACAGATGCCAGTTTCTACTGTAATGCAAATTATTTGGGTTTCTGTCTCTGACTGTATACCATTTTGCAGACAAAATGGTGACCATAACTGAAAACAGGTACAAAACTGAAAGTCAAAGAGGAAAAAAACACTACCCTTTGAATACAGTGACATGCTTTGAATTTTACCTAAGTGTCTTTTTGCCAGGGCATCTTAAACCTGTCACTCATTTCACAAAACAAAATATCCTTAGGGACAAGAAAGAGTGAAAAGGATCCAATATATTATAATTCCTTATTCATTTAAAAATATTTCTTCAGCCATTGCACCCCAGATGGAATCGTTTTATGTAGCTTGCACTGTAGATTTTGAAACTGGACTGTGCTTGGTTTTTGTTTGGGTTCTTCTTCCACCCCCCTGTAAAATTTAACTGCATGTAAACACACCAGACCTTTCCAAATGTGTGAAGATTTCTGCATTGAATGAATGATACGGATTGCTTAAGGATCTCCTATAACTAGAGTCAATTTTTTTTTTTTCCCCTTCTCACCTCACCTTTGTCATCAGTAGTAGAGTAAGTATAGAAAAATTAAAAAATATGATGTGCTGCTAGCCTCTTTTTCTGTTTTTATTTTTGGTGGTGGTGTTGTTTGGTTTTTGGGTTGGTTTTTTTTTTTTTTCTTGTGGTTTGGTTTTTTTTTTTTTGTTTGCTTGTTTTGTTTTTTAGTTTTACTTACATTGTGTTTAAAATGTACCTGAAACATATTTGCTGGTTGGGTTTTTTGTTGGCTGGTTTTCTTTCTGATGGGAGTAGGTGAAAAATAATTTTTCTTCTGTGGCCGTTTCCTGAATTGAAATT
Organism: Ceryle rudis; assembly: GCA_033439905.1. Lineage (NCBI taxonomy): Eukaryota > Metazoa > Chordata > Aves > Coraciiformes > Cerylidae > Ceryle > Ceryle rudis. Next base: position 49,601 of record JAAGNO010011166.1, on the reverse strand, counting down.
TATAGTCCTTCTCAGTCTCCCATCTGGATCATCTCCCAGTAATACCTTGCATAGGGTTTTACTCTTGGTTTTCTTACTGAATACCATTTCTTTCTGAACTCTTGGACTTTGACCATACTTCTCAGATTTCAGGGTTCTCAGGGTTTTTGCCTTAGCAAATATTAATTATCAATGCAGGATTTTCTGCCTGGATTCTGTCCTTTTTTTTTACTGCTTTCACTCTAGGCTTTAACCTTATTATGACCATTGCTTATTGTTTTTGCTTACTGTATTATCTTCAGATGACTATCGAGTGTTTAACATTGCCTGTGATAATTCCCTTTGCCTCATGCAGAGCATGAGGTGAGCAAAATATCCATTTCCACCTTGTGTAGTCTCATCAGATATCACCAAAAGAGAAGAAAATTCCTCAAAAAAATAGTCATTAAAAAAAAAAAAATCCCTGTGGCTGGAAAAAATCATATTCCTTTGTAGAGGAATTCCTTGTTGATCAAGGAATTGCAGTGGCTCTTGAAGGATTGGACAACCCTGACTTAAAGCTTGT
>JAAGNO010011166.1:33752-48957 GCA_033439905.1 Ceryle rudis | reverse complement strand
AGCAATAAACGAGAACGATATGTAGCCATATTGGTGTGATTGTCGTTACTTGGCTGGCTTCCCGCTGGGATCCCTCTTCATTCCTAGAAAGAAAAATGCTTGAGGAAAAAAAAATAATTTAAATGTTACCGGAAAAGGTACCTGAATCATTGAACTACCTTCAACCTCAACTTCATGTGACAGCACTGTGACTTAATGTGAAATCTGTGCTACTGCTTCATCTGGTTAGAGAGTGTAATGGACAGAGTCATTGCCTAGAGAAGGCATAGCTTTCTTGGTCATCTGGACTGCAAAACACCTCTAGGCCCCCTGACATGTTAAAAGGCATGTACATAGAGCTAAAAGCTAGGTTTCAAACTCTTCTGAAAGTGGCATTGAATGCCATTGAAACCGATCGTGGTCATGGTGGAAAAATCACCTTGGGGCTCAGGAAAGGACTAGGATGACACAGACAAAATCATAACTAACGAGTGCTTTCCCTTCCTGTAAAGGATGACTAAGTAAGTCATATTCTTGCTCGGGAAAGATGAGGTAACTGCAGTAAGGTATTTTTTGGAAAACTGCAGATGAAATCTGAAGGCACTTAAGTGAGCCATCTGATCTGCTTAAAAATAGTCAATGCTGTGTTTAAAATCAACATCTTCACCTGAGAACTACAAAAAGATTAAAATATTTGTATTGGGTGTTCTTTCCATATTCCTTTTACACTTTCTGACATGGAAACTTTTATGCTCTGAAATTTGACTGATCATTCAATTGATCAAACAAACTTTTAACCTATCTAATGTTTCCTCTTCCATTTCTCCCATTACTGTGAAAGGAAATTTTTTCTGCTCTTTGCTGTGATATACACCATTTAGGAACAGATAACACTGACACAGTGATGGGGTAACTTGTGTTGCTGGAAGTTTGTTTTTTTATGGTCATGTGCAAAGTGGAGATTTGGCCTTTTTTAGGCCACTCATAGAATATCTCAAATTTGAAGGGACCTATAAGGATTATTATGTCCAACTCCTTGCAGGACTCTTGATCCCATGGTGTGATCCTGCCACCTTTAAGGTGGAGCTGTGAGGTCTGATGTTAGTAATAAATGGTAGAGGCAATAGAATTTTTTCTGCCCTCCCCCTGCCGCTTCAGCTGGACCCAGTGAGCACCCTTGATAGTGTTGACCATGCTACACTGTGCTTTGGTGAACAGCTCCCAAGGGTAGCTACCTGTGGGGCAAATAGTGATCAATTCACAACTCTGTCTTAGGAAAGCAATTCAGCACCTTAGGAGTTGAGAGTTGAATAATTATACTCAGTTCCTCACATGTTTTATGCAGGTATTCTACTCTAACTTATAGCAATATATTTTTTTTTTCTGTCCTCACACTTTCCTCTAGTGCTGTGATCAAAAAATAATAGGCTTTTTGGTATCACTGGGAATTTTTATTCAGAAAAGTGCATGTGAACTCGTATATTGAGGGTTGGAAACTTGTTTGTGTCTTTGTCCCATTTGCGTTTTGTGTTTTTTTTAATAATTGCATATTAGGAAATCCTAACGTGAGTTTCCTCTATACCGAAAGTTATCTGTCTGTGAGCAGTGGCTTTCAAAAACAACAGTATGCAATCAGTCTTTTCACTTCTTAAGTCATTCAGTAATATAATGTTAAGAGATGTGCAGTATACGCTAAGGATGGATTTTTTAAGAGAGCTTTTAGATAAGGAAAACTGAGCTATTGAAAATATTTTAAGGTCTGCATTTGTTTTGGCAGATTCATCATCTTCATCACTTGAATAAGTAACAGCAAGGAGAACTGATCTTTTTTTTTCATACTTTAACATACCAAAGCTTTTGAAACAATGGTGACAAAAGAAAAAATAGATAGGTTTTTGCCTTTCCAGAATAGGTAGGTAAAGGTGTGCTCTGTGGCTGAATCTACCATTGGCAAATACATTTTTGACAGACTTTTCAGTGAGATATTGAGGACAGTTAGAAAATTAAGAGTTGGGCACATTTAAGCTTACAGGACCATGGCAATAAATAACAGGAAATAAATGATGGAGGACATCTGCAGCAGTTATTCTGTTCTTTGATTTGTGGCCTCTGGCTTCAATAGATGTGATTTTTAAAAATATACAAAAATCTAGATGAATATCAGAGCTGAATAGCATTGAAGTGCTTTGCATATCTTTCAAAACCAGTTTTCTTATTCCCCCGTAATACTAATGCATGTTGTCATCTGGGCAGCTCTGAAGAACATAACTTGACCTCTTTCACCACTGTTGCAATGCTTGCAACATCCAGTCTTCACAGAAACACAGGCTTTACTTCAAGATGCTGTGGAAGCTAAATGTTTGCATTTGGGTGTTGGACTCAAAGATCTCCAAGGTCCCTTCCAACCCCTGACACCCCGTGATACTGTGATACTGTGATTTGTTAAAAAGCATCTAGGAAAAGTGATATTAAATTCAGTGTTATCAAAGCAGGCTCAGAAAGCCTGAGCTGTAAACAGGTGGAAGTTACACGAAAGTTTTGGAAGACAGGAATGGTGGCTGGACCCTTGTTCTGACTTGGTACTGCTGCTCTGATGCTGACTGAAGTGCTGATGTTTGAGAGGTGTTACATGGCCATGGCTGTCTGATACAATGGTTCACATGGCAAAAGCTCGTTTGCCTCCTAACTGGCCTTCATGTGGATGAAGGAAGAAGGGTCCTCTCTGAGCAAGTTCTCAGGGATTAGCAAGGAGTGATGCCTTGACCACTGCCCTGGCTGGACATACCTTGGCTGAAGAGCATGTACCTTTCATCATGTTGGTATTCTCCTTTCATCACCAGTTTTTGACACAGCACAGCTTCTAAAGCAAATGTACACAAGTAAGCAATGAGGTAGGGCAGTGAACCATACTCCATCCTGTTATTTCCAAGTACTCAAAATATAAATCATCTTCACAAAATGAGTTTGAAATGAAATGTGACAAAATGGAACAGGTATCTGAAAAAAACTTTGGGTTATTTATTGTCAAGCCAACTGAGGAAGCTAAAAGAATAAAACACCCAGAAGTCAGACTTAAGGTTCATAAACATTTTTTGATGTAATGAGCCTTAATAATAAAAAAAAGGACAAATAAGGTGCTCAGACTTTTAGATTTGACCCACTAATAAATTGCCAGGTCTCTTAGCTTAAAAACCTTCTTTAGTATACTCCCACAAATGGTGCCTCTGAAGTCTGAAGGGCAGTTTTAATTAAACAATGTCTCTTAGCAAAAGAAAACACAGCAGTGGTTTCCACATCTCTCTTCTTGCTTCCTTCCCATGCAGCTCTGACTGTGCATGACTACGTAAGTACCTTAATGTGAATACTAAAATGGTGAACATATGCCACTTTTTAATCTATTCAATAAGGATGCAGGGCTCTCTACTGGATAAGGGGCTGCATAAGCACTATGCAGTGCTAAAACAAATATTAACAAGGTTGAATGGGACATACAGGAAAACTCATCTAACTCGGTGTTATTGTTTGTGGGAACTGTCATCAGAAAAGCAAAACTAACTAAACCCCTCATTTTTAAGCAGAATGTTCACTTTATACTGGAGTTTTTTGAAAAGGAATGAACAGAATTTTGATTCTCTAATATCTTATTGTGCACATGTACTTTCAGTGTCAGGATCTTTGGTATGTTTACTAACTACCTTTCTTAACTCAACTGTGAGTGAAGAGAATTAATGCTGTAACTAATGCATGGAAGATGATAGCTCTTACTGAAAATTATTATTATTGTATTTTAGAGGAGGAAAAAAAAATGTGTTTGACTGGAAATTATGACAATCATACTTTAAAAATAGTGAATGTAACACATACGTTGGCATTCCTGTGTACAATATGGACACTTTTCTGAGTTATACCATACGTTTCTTGCCACAATGAAGAGATGTCATCAGTATGTGACTAACTTCCTAAATTATTCGGGAGCAGCCATGCTAATATGAAATAAGGTTTATACACAGTGACATTCTGTACAATGTTTCAATCTTTGAGGAACATGTTAAAAGCACCATGTTGAATGACTATAGGACATGAAGATATGTGATAGCAAAGGAATGAGAGCTAGAAAAAATAAAATGGTGACTATAGGAAATACTGTGAGCTTCAGACTATATGTAACAAAGCTAGGAAGGAATAAGAAGAGGGGCATAGGATACAGCAAAATTATTAGAGGCAATTATAAATTGATGTTAAATGAAAATATTTAGGACTTTCAGTGCTAACAGTAAGATTCAGGCTATCCTATTTCCTGACTCTGACATAACTTAGATTTTACACATATAATGGCCACTTGCTACATTTTGAATTGTGTTATCTGGTGGTTTTCTGCAGCAAGAAAATAACAAGTCCGTTCTAATCAGATCAAGTAAACAAGTTGATTATAAAAAGAAAAAAAGTCAGCCTAGAATAAAATAAATCTTAAATAGATGTTAATCTTAAATTTGGCTGTGAGTACTAACGCCCTCAGCATCCTCTTGTGCAGTTGCTGGAGAATGTCTGGCTAGGTGTTTTCACATCTGTCTGTAAAGCCAGCCCCTAAATGTGAAGTGTAGCACTTAAGAACATTTCGTGATTTTAGTGATGATCCCCAGAGGACTTTGAGCCTGCAAAAAAGCAAAGAAAGGATTAGATGGACCCCCAAATACATTACTGTATTTTCATTTGCAAAAGGAACAGCATTGCTCCAGCTTGGTCCCATGTGTTACATCACTTTGGACAATGATCTTGCCAGACTGTAACTACTGCAGTGTTTGAGAGGTGGAAGTGTTAGGTTTAGAAATCCTCAAGGCAAAGTCAAGATTTGAAGGAAATACTGTGAAGTATTCCTGTAAATAGTTATGTCCTTTGTTTTAATAAATGACAAAATTAAGCCTCTACTGACTCACTTGGGAAACAAACAAACAAACCTCAAACCGACCAACCAAAAACCCCACAAAACCACAAACAAAAAAACAAAAAACCAACCAACCAAAACACACCAAATCAAACAAACAACCATCACCACAAAAAAAACCAAAAACCCACACCCCAAAAAAAGAAAAAAAAAAAAAAAAAAAAAAACCAACACCCAAGCAAAACCCCCCCAAAAAAATACCCCCACCCCCTCAGAACTGAAAGTTCATAGAACATCAGAAAATGATACTCACTGATGGAGACTAAGGGAGTTGGGTCTGTTCAGCCTGCAGAAGAGAAGTCTCCAGGGAGACCTTATAGCAGCTTTCCAGTACTGACCTGAAGGGGCCTACAGGAAAGCTGGAGAGGGACTTTTTATAAGAGCATATAGCAATAGGATGAGGGGCAATTGTTTTAAACTAAAGCAGGGTAGATTTAGATTGGACATTAGGAAGAAGTTGTTTACTATGAGGGTGGTGAGACAGTAGAATGAGTTGCCCAGAGAAGTTGTGGATGCCTCATCCCTGAAAGTGTTTTAAGACCAGGCTTGAGGAGGCTCTGAGCAACCTGGTCTAGTGAGAGGTGTCCTTTCCCATGGCAGGGGGGTTGGAGCTAAATAGTTTTTAAGGTCCCTTCCAACTCAAGCCATTCTATGATGAGACTAGTGAAGTCATGAATCTGTGGAAGTTCAGGTTTCCCAGGTCTTTCAACCCTAGCCCAAATGGCAGCAAGACAAACTCACCAGGCCCTTGAAGAAGAGTCATCATCCTCAAGAATGTCTGATGACTTCCTCTGGATTCCTTCAGGAAAAAATAGATGCACTACAGGAAAGAGATGCGTGATGGTGCAGGTGATAAAGAGATCTCTAGCAGAACTGGACAGGCAAGCAAACCTCTGGAAAGCAATACCCCAAAATAATCATGGTATGATTTCATACAGGAGAACGTGTAGGATTTATTTCAATTTTTTTTGTCATTACCTATAGCTCATTTGCTGCTGTATGGGAGAAGAGTTCCTTGCAATGGAACAGTTTTTGTTGTTAAAACATTAAGTGGCTCTGATCAGAATCAAATCCTCATCAAGTACTTAAATGGTTTTGAATTGAAAAATAGCTGTGTAATAAAGACTGCAGTCTGCACTTTTAGTTTGAGATTTTTGTTTGCCCCTTCTTGATGACTTCAGAGACTGACAGTTAAAAGTTTAGTGTCCTGCCTAGACAATTGTTTCTTAAATGTGTTAGTGTTGATGCTTTCTTTTGAACGCTGCATGTCTGCTTGATTTACACTAAAACTGTGATACAAATGTGTGATTGTAAACAGTGAGAAAGGAAAAGCTAGCGAAAATGTAGTTCGTGTGATGGCAGTAACTGTGGTAAGCTTTTGCTGACCTACAGTACTTATTCTTTATTCATTTATAAAAATATATTTAGTGTCTGTTGTGGTCTCTTCTACAATAACTTTGAAAACACTGGGTTAGTCTGAAAAGAAATGGAAGTTTTGCTAAGCCCTGTGTATAAGAGTTTATTATTTTTTTGACAGGGGAAGGGGATCCTCAACAACTGCCCCACATGTACGCCCTGAGCATGAGTTTCTGGTGGACACTTGAGCTCTGATGGCACTTGGTCATGTGAAGAGGAGTCAGACAGCTGATCACATTTCTGTAAACACCAAAGTGTCTAATTGCTCTTATTTGCCATGAAATTGTGGATTCTTCATCTATTTATTTTCACCAAGGCCTGCTGAGATTTTTCTTCTTGTGAAGGCACAAGAGCATCTCCTCAGCTAAAGGGAATTCTGGACTAGCTGTACTAAGCACTTCTCTTTCTTTTATTTTATTTTTTTTTTTTTTTTTTTTTTTTTTGTGGGTGTTCCAGTATTTTTGTGTATTACTGAAAGATTAGAAAGAAGTGACTGTGGTAATTGCAAATTTCAGTCTTTTCCTTCTTAATTCAGACAAGAAGTGCAAGTGCAGGGATAAGAAAACAGGCCAATGACTTGTCAACTTGTCAATATAGAACACATAAACAGCTTTCATTGGACATACATCTTCAAAGCGCCTTGTAAACAATGACAGAAGTAATGGTTGAATTAATTACTACTGATATGTACTTAAGTAATTAGTTTGTTTTTTTTTTTTTGCTATAAGGCATTTCACCTTCAGTTTTCAGCTACTATCAAAGAATCACTGAGGCTGGAAAAGACCTCTGAGATCATAGAGTTCAGCCTATGACCTAACACCATGACATCAGCTAAATCATGCCCCTAGGTACAGTATCCAATCTTTCCTTAAACACCTCCAGGGATGGTGACTCCACCACCTCCCTGGGCAGTCCATTCCAGTGTTCTATCACCCTTTCCATCAGGAAGTGCTTCCTGATATCCAACCTAAACCTCCCCTGGCGCAGCTTCAGGCCATGCCTTCTCGTCCTGTTACTAGTTGCCTGGGAGAAGAGCTTGGCCCCCATCTGACTACAACTTCCTTTGAGGTAGTTCTAGAGAGCGATGAGGTCCCCCTTGAGTCTCCTCTTCTCCAAGCTGAACAACCCCAGCTCCCTCAGCCTCTCCTCATAAGACTTTCCCTTCAGTCCCTTCACCAGCCTCGTTGCTCTCCTCTGGACCTGCTCCAGCACCTCAATATCCTTCTTGAAGTGAGGGGCCCAGAACTGCACACAGTACTTGAGGTGAGGCCTCACCAATGCCAAGTACAGGGGCAGAATTACATCCCTAGACCTGCTGGCCACACTATTCCAGATACAGGCCAAGATACTGTCTTCTGGGGAGAAGTATAAATGACTGGATTTCTCCATCTATGATTTTTTCCAAGTATTCATTTTGGTCCTTGACAGACATTTTGGTTCTCCTTCATTTCCAACCTCGTCTGAGGTATGCTTTTTACCTCTGTGAAAATCTCCTAGTAGATTTGTCTTTTTTGGGAAAAAGGAAGAGGGAGGCAGTATGGGTGGAAGAAACAGATGTCTATGGCTGCATCTGCTTCCCTGACAGTCATGTCCTGCAGCTCCCAGCCTGCAGATGCACTGATGCAGCCTGGGCACAGTGTGTGTCCCTTGCATCCAGGGTTATTCTGCACCATTTGAAGTCAAGATTTATTGCTTAGATGGTGGACTCTGGTATAATCAGTGATGAATGATCAGGGACTCTGTTGGGAGACCTACTTATCTAGGAATACTATTCAGTGCCTGGGGAATAGAGGATCCAAGGGGATTTTTAGAGCTCATATCTTGTACTCATACTCTGGAAAGTCTGTCAGACAAAAGAAACAATAATTTATTTATTTTTATGATACCTGTCTGGAAATACTCCTCTCTTCTCTATTTCCACTCTGCAACCCCCAGGGCAAAGCAAATCTGTCTGGTATTGGGAGAGAAAGAGACTGCTCTGTGTTTAAAAGCCTTCCTATTCCTGTCTTATCACTGGGCTGATTTTTCCCATAAAGGTAGCCAGACAGTTTAAACTCACATCTGCAATAGGGACACACTGGCTCACAGCCCCTTTATGTGTGATGCTGGTGCTGCTGCTCCCAAGGAGGGTAAGGCCCTGAGAAAGGAGCATATTTCAGAAGATTTGGGGCTGTGAGGATTTGGGATAAGAGGGTTTGAAGGGAATGGGAACCTTTGAGGTCAGAGACCTGTAATCTGGGAGGTTTTTAGGTTGCGGAGGTTGGGTGATGAGTGCCAGAGATTGTGGGCTGCAGCCTTTGGGCTGGAAGTGTTGCTCTGGGTTTGTCTTCCCCACAGCTGACATGTCATCTGTTTCTATCCATGTGGGCTCCATGTTGTCATGTTGCTTAAAGTACTTTTGCAGTTGAAATTGTGGTTCCCCTAGGCTTTCTCTTTGGAATGGCTTTGCTATCAAAAGCTTTCCTCTAAAATTCCTCACTACTAATCGAGACTTGTCTATCCCTCCTTGTGTCTGCAATGAGTTTGGCAAATGAATTCTGTGCCTCCAGTTTCTAGCATAATGTGATGCAGCAATAAATGATAATCTGTCCCTGAAGCCAGTTAAAATAAATATCTTAAAGTATCCAAACAAAAAAAAAAAAAACCCCTCAATCAAACAAGTCATACTTGCACTTATTTACTTCTAAAATATTCAGGTTTAATCTCTAGACCGTAAATAATCTTTCCTCTGATAGATCATGCCTTGCTATTATTTCCATCTTTTCTATGTAGGGATACAAACAGCACTAATGAGCTCCACCTTCCCTCCCATTGCCAAATATTGTGTACTTGCATCATCAGCAAATGTAGTAGCATGTGAAGCTTATATATTTAAAGAAATCCTTTGAGGTGTATTTTTTTCTTTAAATATAATTCACCTTATTGAATATTAGTAAAATGACTGGATAATAGCTTCTGACAAAAACATAGGGGTTTAGTGTTTGGCTTTCATGAAGGCTCCCAAGTACTTTCAAATGAAGTCAGAATTTTGATCTCGGTTTTTGCAGATGGAAAAGCTGGGCTCTAAAATGGGGAAGTGACTGGCCTAAGGTTTCTCAAAAATCCTTGAAACTGAAGTGAAATCCCTGAGTTCCCATCCAGTCCATTCATTTCAGGCAGCTGCTAAGTACCGTATCCTTATTTGTGTTGCAATAGCACTTAGCAACCCCTACTGGGGTCAGGGCCATGGTGTTGCACCAGACAGTGACCATCCCCTGATTTTTAGGTTTTGTGACCTAAAGAGGCACAGCCAGGAGTCAAAAGAGGTGTGGAAGAGTGTTGAAGTGACATATATAAGACTAGATCTCAGGGGAATGAGTTTTCACCAGGAAGTTCTTAAATTTCAGCCACTGGACAATAATTCCTACTTTGGTGTTATGAAAACATCTAATGATTACCATCAGTAATGCAGTAAACCTGCAGTCCACCAGCAGAAGGCTAGTGGAAGTTAAGGCAGACCATCAGTCAAACCCAGTACATGCTGCTGGCAAGAAAGTGCTTATTCTGTTCATAAATGTAACAGGTACACCTCTGAAATTTGACATCATATTCCAGTTTAACACAGCACACTGGGGGATTTTTGCTTTCCTTTAATGGCCGTATCTAATCCAAAAATGGCATCTTAGCAAAAATGCAGCAATGGTCCAGTTAAGTAACAGGCATATACTGTTGCATTGGCTGGGGGGGGAGTTTATTTCTAGCTGCTGTTTTGTTTTCTTTCAACTGCCACAAGACAATAACATATATGCTGAAAACAAGTCTCTGCACAGTGGTTACAATTCTCTTCTTGTAATTTTTAAATAGTAACTGCTTCAGTTTGATAAAAGATCTCCATGTTCTAATTAGTTGAATATACCAGTCCTCTCAGCAAACACATGTATAGTTTTAGATAGCTCCAGACTTGGTCAGCTGCTTAGCTGCTAATTTAAATAAACAGAACCATGTTCGTTCAGCATCCAAAATGCGTTAAGTACTAAAAGGAAAACAAACAAAAGCAAACAAACAAAACCAAACAAACAAAACCAAACAAACAAAACCAAACCAAACAAAAAACCAACCTGTCTTGAAAGCTTTGCAGTAAAAAGAAATTTTAAAATATATGATTATTATCTTCCTTCACAGAGTCAGACAGCAGAGTCCTTTGGGTCTAGCATGTAATGACTTTTAACATTTTTTTTTCTATTATTTGTATATATTTTCCTAACATCAGCTGTGGTTGTGCTCTCCACCTAACTGGTAATGATCACTTGATATTAATTTAACAAGTTACCAGATGTGCTTTACAGGCTTTCTGTGCTAACACATGTCTATGATGTGGATATTTGCAGTGGTAGGTTTTTAATGACAACTCTGTTTACACATCTTTCCATTATTTGATAGGAGTTGTTACTTTATAGTGTTTAGGAGAAAGCAGATTGCTTTAAAGCAACAAGTAGGATTTACCAGGAGCAGGCTCATTCTAGGTGAGGTGCAAGCTGTACAGATCCACTCTGGCAAGGAGCAATTACTACGTGTGATTACTACACTGAAACATAACTTGAATAACTTGCATCAAAAAGCAGAAGTACTGGTTAGTCAACAAGAGCTGTCAGAGTCATTGACAAGGAAGAAAGGGGACTTGCAGACTGTCTATCCCAGCTCTGTGACTGAGGACAGACTGTCCTTTACAGATTTAACTCTCACCACCTGCATTTCCCTACAGCACTCAATTATCCATTAAGGATTTTAAGAGAAACAGAATGGCAATTAAGCCTGGTACAGCAGAATAAATGCAGTGGAAGCCTTGGGCTTGTTGAGAAATCTATCCATAAATGAATTAACTGCACAAATAATTCCAGCTAATTAGAGGTGTACATTCCCCAAATAACTTGATTCTCTCATTCGCTTAATTAAGTTGATGGTTGCTCTGGGATAGAACAGCAAACCGTTCAGTAAATATCACTCAGGCTAAATCTTTTCAAACAACTTGTATCTTTTCTGTTAACTTGGAAAATCTCACAGAATCAAGTTAACTGTGGGGTTTGGTTTTTTTTATGTTATTATTATGTCGTTGTGTTCAATATTTCAGAAGATGAAGGTAAGTTAAATTTCATTTACAATTCCCAAGTTCATCTGAAAAGTAGAGGCTATAAATATGGATTGTTGAGCAGTGAAGTAGGGTCTTCATTTTGCAGTTCAGAGAAATGCTGACAGGACTGACAACTTTTAAAATTATGACATAGATAAAACTGTTATGCTTGGGAAACAAAACGAGGTATTGCCCATAGTCTAAGCTTGTTTCTTGTGAGCCTACATAAGTTTAGGGCCCTCATATAGGGGAAAATGGAGGAGAACTAGCAAGCATTGCTCAGATGATTTCTCCTTAAATGATGTGAAAAAAGACTTTTTTTTAGTCCCAGCATACTTTTCTCCTCTTCCTCAATCTTTTCAACCAGTTTTTTAAATATGAAACGGTGGAATCCTACCCATACCAAATCACTGTGTTGTTTTGTAACCTTCAGATAAAAAGCCTTCATTATCGTTACTTTGGGATACAAAAGTGACCACTCAATCTCAGTGTCCAACTTCTTGTTCCACATTCTAATAACCTTTGAACAGTGCCACACCAACCACTGAGCATCAATAAAATATCTTCCTTTCCAGTTTGTTTCTTTTCCTACTTATACTAGAGAGGGATAAGTATAAAAACACTGATAATACTGAAAGCATCCCATTTCAAGAAAAGTAAATTCCAAATTCCTTTTTTGTGTTAGGACCAAGACTTAAAGATTTTTGTTCTATTCTGGTCTAACAACAATGTAATGCTTGATGGCCAAGAATTTCCATTTTGTGATATAAGGATTAGAGATGTTATTAAACACTTAAAAAAATAGATGGGGGTGGCGGAGAAAGTAAAACACGAGAGTAGCAAGGCTGAAAAACAGATGGTAGATGCCTTTTTCTTTAAAGGAAGTAAAGTTAGAAAGGTGTTCTTGCTCTCTGTTTCCTTGGAATCATTAAATGCACTGGTGCTTTCATTAAGGAAATAATTTAAGCAGAAGGTAATAGCTTCCGTACTGTTTGTCATTAACTTGTACCTGCCAATAAAGAAGGTAATCCATCTGTTATGTACTCGCTTTCCTCATGGACTCTCAAAGACATGTTCCACATGTCAGTGTTCCCAGGGAAAATAAGGGAGGAGATTGTCAGGCCACCCAGGTCTTTTGCAAATAGATTTTCTTGAAGAAACTTAAAGCAGGTCCAAGACAACAGCTCCACGCACAACAGTACTTTTCAATTTCTCCCTATTGTGTTATTACTTCAGCAGCAAAAACTTTTCCTCTGCTGTTTCCATTCTCTCCCAATATTATTCGGCATCCTTGCGGAAATTCCACTTCCATTCAGTCCTGCTCTTGCTTTTTTACTCCTTCTTGTTCTTCTGTTGTTTATTTTTCTTTTCACTGTTATATTTATTACTGGCATCAGTGATACAAATTAGTGGATGCTTTTGGAGCAGGACTGTTTCAGATGCTTATGGGAACATTTGTCTTCAAGCAAAAGGGCAGGCTCCTTAATTTGGTACGTTGTTGAGACTTTTTTGTTTGTTTGTTTTTAATTGGATTTGATCTTCAGCAGATACAGCAGATGTTGTAAAGCAAATAAACAATATGCAATGGTTTTTAGACACTACTGATTACTTTATCCAAATGTAGAAGTTAAGCATGTGAAACCATATCCTTAGTTAACTGTAGACATTCAGTATGTACTCAGAAAGCCACCACAACTAATCCCCTTCATTATCTGGTGCAGCCCATTGTATCTTAGGGAAAGTAGGCAGACATAGGGAAGATAGATTCATGACTGTGCTTATAAATAAATGTAAACTAACCACAAAGGGTCAACTTAATCGCTGATGTAACACTGCTGACTTCAGTGAGTTTACACTAGGGATTAATATAGTCTCTTAATTTTCAGGAGGGATGAAGAGGTTTTTTTATGTAGATTCAGCACAAGATCTGCTGGCATATAAACAAACCAAACAAAGAATTGTTCTCTTCTCAAACATCTGCTAGCATGAATGTCCAAGTCCTGTGTATCTGCCACAGGTTGTTATAATGTAGCTGCATTACATTAACAAAAAATAAAATAACCATTTGGTTTCTACTTTAAACAAGAATTTATGAAAATGACTTTCAGGTGGAGGGAGTGGTGATTTGGCAAGGTGCTCTTGGCTGGGCTGTGGATTACACATGAGGGAAAGTTGTTTGGTGGTAGAACAGACAAATTGCTTAACAATTAATAAAAATAATGCCTTGTGTTTCCACATGACAAGGTGTTGTGTGGGAATTATCCTCTCCCCAGATGCTCTCTGCCTATAAAATACAGCCAGTTGTGTAGGTTTTTAAGTAACATGTAGTGAAGTGGAACATTGCTTTAAAAAATTACTAACAGCTTTCTGGTTTGCGGAGGTAAAAATGTAGTTACATGGGTTAAAAATCTGACCAGATAATCTAGATTGCACAGCCCTGCTTTAAAAGCCTTGAGTCTTTGGAGCCCAATATCAGTCAGTGCTATAGTTTTCAGTTTTCTTTTGTTTTATCTGAGAACTTCTAAGAATTTTCTCTTGGGTACTAGACCAGTATAATACAGTATGTAGAAAACTAGTACAAGATCAACTGCATCTGTTTAGGACTTCTATGGGTCGATTTTCATCAGGATAAGAGTAGATTTAGTATCTTAATTCTCATTTTACAAGGCAGCTGAGACACTACAAGCCAAAGTGTGATGTAAAATCATAAAAGACTCTCAAGTAACATCACAGTGGTATATTTGAAAATGTTCTTCTGATGGACATATGATGGTGTCTTAACTTTGCAGGTTGCTTCTTGTGTAAGGGACAAACTTTGTCAGCTGAAGTGTAGATAAATCAAATGGGGAAAAGTTTTCCTTGTTTTCTGTAAAGCAGCATATGGGTTTATTCTGCTGATAGTTCTGCAACCAAATCTCCTTTTGTGAGAATGTTGCCTCATCTGTTCTGGGGTTGTTTGCTCTTAACATTACAATCTACATTGTGCCTCTACAGTGTCCTTTCTGAAGTACAACTAACTGGTCTTGTGCTCTTACCAAGAATGCTTTCTATCTCTTATTGAGTTCTGTAACTTTTCCTTCCTGAAACAATTTTTCTAGCAATTTTTGAGAGTACAGATTTTTTCTCTTGGGGAGGAAAAGAAATTTCTTGGAATTGCTGCACTGTCAGCAGATGTCAACTTTTCTAAAAAGAAATCCAGGTTCCTGGATGCAGTTTTACTTAAAAATACTGTGCGTGGTTCTTATAGCACTGGTGATATTTTATCAACAGTAATTAGGAGCAAGATACTCTGAGGATTTCCTCTTTTTTGGAAGATGCAGTAGAATATATGTGCTATATAGCTATTGTTTTCCTTGAATTAATCCCCATTGTTATATTTTTGAGACTGTCTTATTCCCCTGTGAATAGCTGCTTTCAACTTCAGATTTAAAAATATAGGCTTGGGGCAAGAGGCTGCTATTTTGTTCAGAGTGCTAAAGCTATTAAAACTAAAGTTCTAGAAACATGCTGGAAATCTTAGAGATTGGACTTGGCATACAACAGAAGCTGATATGACATTTGCTTTGGGCAAGGATTTTGTGTCTTCCGTAACACTTGACATCAATAAAACATAGAAACATAGAAACGTCTGGGTTGGAAGGGACCTCTAGAGGTCATCTAGTCCAACCCCCCTGCCGAGATCAAGGACATCTTCAACTAGAGCAGGTTGCTCAGAGCTCTGTCAAGCCCCACCTTGAATGTCTCCAGGGATGGGGCCTCAA
>JAAGNO010011166.1:15223-33652 GCA_033439905.1 Ceryle rudis | reverse complement strand
TTTCACTGCAGGCCTCTGTAAACAGGCCCTCTCCAGTCTTTTTGTAAGCTCCCTTCAGGTACTGGAAGGTGGCTATTGGGTCTCTCCGGAGCCTCATCTTCTCCAGGCTGAACAATCCCAGATCCCTCAGTCTGTCCTCATAGGAGAGGTGCTCCAGGCCCCTGATCATCTTTGTGGCCCTCCTCTGGACCCGATCCATCAGGTCCATGTCCTTCCTGTGCTGAGGGCTCCAGAGCTGGATGCAGTATTTCATGTGAGGTCTGACCAGTGCAGAGTAGAGTGGCAGAATCACCTCTCTTGATCTGCTGGCCACACTTCTTTTGATGCAGCCCAGGCTGTGATTGGCCTTCTGGGCTGCAAGCACACCCTGGCTGCTCATGTCCAGCTTCTTGTCAACCAGCACTCCCAAGTCCTTTTCTGCAGGGCTGCTCTCTGTCACCTCCTCCCCCAGCCTGTATTGAAAGTGGGGATTGTTCTGATCCAGGTGCAGGACCCTGCACTCCTCTTGTTGAATCTCCTGAGGTTCACCTGGGACCACCTTTCCAGCTTGTCCAGGTCCCTCTGGATGACATCCTGTCCCTCTGGTGTATTGACACCACCACTCAGCTTGGTGTCATCTGTGAACTTGCTGATGGTGCACTCGATCCCGCTGCCTATCACTGATAAAAATGTTAAACAAGACAGGCCCCAGTACAGACCCCTGAGGGATGCCACTTGTCACTGCTCTCCATCTGGACTTTGAGCCATTGACCACTATCCTCAGGATGCAGCCATTCAGCCAATTCCTTATCCACTGAACAGTCCACCCATCAAATCCCTATCTCTCCAACTTGGTGAGTTGGATGTTGTGAGGGACCATGTCAAAGGTCTTGCAGAAGTCCATATAGATCACATCCACAGCTCATCTAAAGACTAATGCAGTCACTAAGCATAGACTAATAAGACTGAGATAAATTCTCCTATGGCTGCGTCAGTATAAAAAAAAGTCATTTTGGTTCTACCTTACTTGTATACTCAAGAATTGTCTTGTTTAAAAGGATTATCTTAGGTTTGATCATTTTTATTCATTAGATTTGATCATTTTTATTCATTATATTAAAAGCTACCTTATTTGCACTGATATCAGTGAAGACTGAATACTTACTTGTAATTGAGGTTTACAGAACCTCCTAACTGAAGCACTTTGTCTGGCTGTAAAGAAAATATGATGTAGAGAAAACCTCTCTATTGATGATCTAGTAAATCTCACATAAATTATTACTGAGGGAAAATAAATAACAAAAATAACTTTTAGGATGTAGATCAATGTAGAAATTGATATGTCTCCATTTAGTTAACACATTTGTATCCAGAAGTGATGACTTGCTTCGTGTTAACAGTGATTTATTGCATTGATTTCAGAGAAGTTTTTATATTGATAGTATGAATACGTAAGAGGCCATGAGACAATTGAGCACCCCAGTTTCCTGGCTCCAGCTCTGCAAGAGTGTGCCTCAGTCATATGAAGAGCTGGGACTCACTAGCAAGTGCCATCAGCACCTTCCCAGGCTGTGTCCTTGGTTCTGGGGTTCTGCCAGGGCGTGCAGGTTCTTTGAAATTACAACTTCCAAACAAGATCTCAAAGAAGATTTTGCTGTTCAACAGAATAGATGTTAAGCTGTTGAGGGCTTTTCTATAGCCAGTTGCTGTGTTTGTCTGCAACAACAATGTTAAAACATCTTGCTTATTTTATGTGAACGCTTTTTTTTTATTTTTGTAAGATGGGTTTCTTTTTTCTAATCAGCTTAAGGTAATAAGGATTGTTTAGAGATGAAAAGAAATGAATATCTTCTAAGGTCTATCAGCCTAAAGGTTAGCATCAGATAAGTTAAATCTATACAGGCAAACAGTGCCTCTGGGCCTCAGTTACAATAAGGTGTGTCAACTTTCACAAGACATCCAATATTTCAACCACTGGCCCTTTAAGAAGAGAGGGTTCTCCACCAGGACTTAAGATATCTCCTTGGCCTTTGAATCCAAGTGCTTCCTGTTATATTTTTTTTAAGAGGAAAGCATCAAGCTTTCTCTTAAAAGCAGTAAAGTTTTGGGTTTTTTTTTTTTTTTTCTGTGCTCCTAAGTTCTTCCTAGGACTCTAGCCTCTAATTTTGTATGTTAAACTTAGTCACAGTCAATTGACAAGAATTTGCTCTCAAGCCAATATTCTCTGTACCACCTTACCAACCAGTAGGTTCTCTGGGGTTGTTCCAGACCGCTGAGCTGCCTGGTGCTAGACTATCTCTGCATTTCTGTGTTGCTGCATGTCACTGAGATGGAGCTTAAATGGATCCCCACAGACACAAATTGAAAGAGGACTTAGAAATGAGTGCTATTTAACTTGTATGCCTTTATATCCAGTGGGATGTTGAACAAAGCAATACTAATAAATAGAAGACTTTTCTAGGAAGGATGCCTGTAGTCAGACATTGTCGATGTGGTCTTGATTTGCCACTGCTGGGTTCAACATGATGTGTTCAAATGACATGTAAAATAATATTCTGTTTGATTTTGGGATTTTTTTGTTGTTTTGTTTTGTTTGTTTGTGGGGTTTTGTGTGTGTGTGGTTTTGTTTTAATTCCTCCTTAAAGCTTGATTTTCCTCAAATGTTTCCTTAGTTAAATTCTTGTAAATGAGAACATTTAGGTGTCTACTAATCAGCAATATCAGCTAATATATTTCTCAATTAACCAAGTAAAGCAGTTTAAGGACCATTTTATGAGGATTCTCAGTGATGTTTCTGCAAATATTTTTGAGTTCAATTTTGAGACCTTACCAGTGCTCTTGTGCAAACAAAGTGTTACTCCTCCAACTAATAGCCTATTGTATTGAAAGCTATGCAGCATTCAAAAGCAGTGAACCTGTATACCTACTAAATCTACCGTGTTCTGCAGCACATAATGCTTATGCCTTTGATGATTTCCTAACTGGTAATGGGGAAATGCAAAGAGGCCGAGCAGAGAAGCACGACTAATCTCATTCTGAAAAATTTAAAGGGAGATATAATGTATTTTAGCTAATTCTTTGATTCAGTCCTTAATCAAAGTAATAAAGTTGCTGGGCATAACAGAGGACTAACTAAAAACCATCAAGGCCGTAGCCTTCCCTGCCCCCCCCCCCCACTCCCCCTAAAAAAAAATTCCTCTTGATTAATTTCAAAAATCTCCCAGACCTTGAATGGAAGATGTATCCAGAAACATGACAGTTGCAGACTCTTCATGAGTACAGAGTGCAGAAGCAGTTCGTCTCCCAGAGACTCCAGGCAGTCCATGACTCAGGCTTTCGAAGGTAGCTTCTGCCCTGCAAGGGTATAAGGGGAGGATGTCTCCTCATCCTTCACCTCCTTGTAGTGTGCCAAGATTGAGAAAGTTAGTTTCCTAAATCTTATGCTAATGGCCACCACAAGAGTCCTTTTCCTTTGGAGCTAGCTTATGGCTGCCTGTCTGGTGTCTAAGAAAAAAGTCAAATATGAGAGGTAGCTGAGTAACAAGGTAAAATTTGTAGACTTCTAACTGCCAAAACAGCAATTGTCTGCAGGCATTTTTATTTGAATTTTGGGAGCACTGCACTGTTAATCTGTCACAGAGGTATCATAAATTATTTCTGCTGCTTTCTGCCTCTATGTTTACACTGTGGCAGTACTGTGGTTTTGCTGTTCTGAAGTATTGTGCTAATTAAGATTGCTTAAGCAAGGATTTTGTACATTTGATAGCTTTATTCTATAACACAGAATGCTTCTGATGTCATAATCATCAAAACATAAACTTTATTCTTCTTATGTCACTGCTTTGAATTATCAACAGGCTTCTCTTGATTTAAGAAACTGAACTGAAACCCGTTTAACAAAATGAAAAGTACAGAATTACTATACAAAGATGGAGTTTCCCACTTGTATCTCCCAGGGATATGCGCCTAAGATGCTCTCTGTGCGGCCAATACCTTTTCTTTTGGGACTATAAATCCTAAGAAGTATTTTTACAGTGATGTATTAGCTCTGAACTCTGGAGGGGATCTGAGTTTCATTTTATTACAGGTGCTTTTGGAAGGGTAATGGCTGGAGATAGAAATCAAAAATAAAGATGGAAAAGAATTACTACTTGTCAGAGACCCTTATCTTTCCTGACAGTCTGCGGGGGTCTGTGAAATGGCCTAGATTACAGATCAATAATGGAGTGCTTGCATTCAGCTAAGAAAGACTAAAACCCCATAAACTTGAAAGCACAATATCGGTACTTGAATGGTTGCTTGCTGAGAGCTGAACTGCTTTCCTCCTCCAGCTGAGACTTGGGGAATATTTATCTTCTCAGTAGTATCAGTAGATAGTGAGCTAGCTAGCTAGTGAGCGAGCTGGTAGTCTTGCCAACCTTCTGCAATGACATCTGTTAAACTGCCCTAAAAGACTGTACAAATGCATTACCTTCCTAATTTGTTTTCCTGTTGATACCAATTGCTAGACTTGCTAAAGGATTTCTACATGGAAATGTATAAACACTGTCTTCTAAGAGAATAGTAACACCTCAGAAAATCTCCTTGTCTAGTAATGCTTGACTTACCATTTTAAGATTGACAGAGGGCACTTTGTCTTGTTGTTGAGATTGTTGTCCAAGCACTGTGACAATGCATATCTCTTTTTTTTCAATTATGATGTTTTCACCCAAACCAGGACATGCTGTTACTGAATTGAGTGGCCATAAGTGTGTTTGATGATTCAGGTTCTGATACCTAGCTGAACATGCAGGTTCAGAGGAGTTCACTTATGGTATTTCTGCTAAAGATGACATGCTATTCTCCTTACTGTTCTCCCTTTGAGCTGTTTTAGATAACCTTGTGAAAGAGCTTTATATGCGAGGTTGTTCGCAGTGGAAAATACACATTTCTCCATTTATGCAAATATATTGTCTGCTTACACTTAGATTGCATTTCTATAGTGGCCCAGTTCTAAAGAGGAAGAGATGGTTATTACCTATTAGAGAAAGAGATTATTATTATCTGTTACAGAAAGTTAGGCAGATGTTGACAGATTAGTACTGAAAATGTAGTCTCCTCTGATTACCATGCAGTGGTGTTAAAAGCTTTCTAATCCCTATCCTCTGCTCCTCAACAATTGCTGAAGGAGAACTGAAGACCTTCAAGTACCACCTTAATTTATGTCAGGTGACTGGAAAACCTAATGGAAAGTGGTCAGACATCCTGACTTCAGAAAAAGTACAGAAGATTTAGGAAATCTGCATCCCAAATTCTATACCATGGTACAGCATCAATAGGGCTGCCTTGGGAGAGGGCGCAAGCCAGAAGCTGGAATGATTTAGCACAATCTGGACCCTTCTAAACCATGATGAATTCTGGGTGGGCAGTGTGGTGCTGGTGCTGGGGTCCAGCAACATGTTTTGGCACAGGGCATGAATCAGGGCCACATTTACTTTGGGAGCTGGATACAAGGCTTTGGTATGGGTCCATCCTGAGTGGACATGGACTAAGGGTGAGCGGACCCAGACATGGGTCCTGGTGCAGCCCAGTGAGGTGGATTAAGGCTTGCAGATGGCCCAAAGGCTCAAAATACTACCTCGACTAGAAAGCATGTCCTGTGCACCCTGTCAGCAACATTCTTTTTTTTTTTTTTTATCATAGCTATTCATGGTACTGTGGCTGCTATACTTTCTGGGTGCTCATTAAGCATTATATGAATATTATTATATGAAGACTTACCTTTTTCTTACCTCTTTTTAAGTGCTCACTTGTTCCTTTCTTTGATTATCCCTGCAGGCATATTAACACAGAATTTGTGCCTTGATACTTTATCACGGCAAGGTGTATGTGAAATTCTCACAAGATAGCTGATGATCTCTTTTGCATTACTAAGTGGTGACAGCAGGACTTCAGGATCATAGGATAACCATCAAGAGTCTACTGTAATATTTATAATGCTCTTTTAAAAGCTCTGTGAAACTTGAAAAAGTCATGGGGGAAACACCTGTGGGGCAAACATGAATATTCATAGGACCATAGGGCAATGGAGTTTGCAAGGGAGCTTGAGAAACCTCTAGTCCAACCTCCTGATCAGAGCAGGGTCTGCTGTAGGATCACACCAGGTTGCAGTCTTGGTGGAGACTGCATGGGGTTGCAGCTGTTGTGCCTGCCATACTGTCCTCACGAAGAAAGTTTTTTCTTATATTCAGTATGAACTGCTCATTTCAACTTCTTCCCATTGTTTGCCACTGTGTTCCACTGTGAAATGCCTAGTTCTGTCTCTTGATGACTTCCCCTTAGGCAAAGGGTGTAGCTGTTGGATCCCCTCAAGCCATCCCTTCTCCAGTCTGAACAAGCCCTAATCCCTCAGCCTTTCTTCCTTGGATGTGTGCTCCAGCCCTTAATCATCTTGGCATCTCTACTCTGAACTTGCCCTAGTTTATCAAAGTCTCCCCTGTCTTGGGGAGGGGGGATTGGATGCTGTACCTTAGATACAACCTCATAATTGCTGATGAGAGGAGATTTCTTGACCTCCTGCCTGTGATTTGCTCACACAGCTCAAGATGGTGTTGGTCTTTTCACACCTTTCATTTCAAGGTGCAATGTACCTGGGAGGTGGCATAGACTCCTTTGTAGTTTTTGAATGAATGTCACCTCTTCTTAGGTACATTTCCACACACAACAGATTAAAAGCTGTCTGAGAGTTTTTAACTTTCACTAATTACTCCCAGCATCACAGAGTAGAGCATTTTCAGCACAGATCCAGGCAGGAGCTCAATGAAGTTGAAGAAAGAAGAAAAAATAAGACTGAAAGTAAAAACTCAGTAAAACTATGAATATAAGATTTATAAAAAGTATTTAATGGCATAGAATTATAAATTATTCTGTCAAAAAAGTTGAATAATTGGTAGAAAAAGCCCTATTTTTAAAAAAAAATATGTGTATCAGTTCTGTTCTGAAAAAGGTTGCTGGAGACAAGTCCTATGATAGAGTAACTACTCCCAACTACTTTGGTGTTTTAAATGAAAATTTATTGGGGGGGTGGTGGTGATGAGACAGGCCACCAAAATCATACCCACTGTTGTCAAACTAAATATTAGGCAGCTATGAACTCATGAAAATGGTGGAGTCTGCCAAGTCATCTGAGCTATCTGGCTTGATTTAATGTAGAATCAAGTTTTAAGAGAGCCTTTATAGTGTGAACACAAAGTGGGGTGATGTTTGTTTAGGAAGAGATGAAGCACTAATCCTTCTAAATGCATAGCAGCAATTTATTTATTGCCAAGTAATACTTTGGCATTACTTTTTTATGTACAGAGGATTTTTGAAAATGGAAATATCTGGAGGCAGCTACTTCAGGGTCTCCTAAGCAAAAGCTGAAGCTGCAGGTGATGTTCCAAGGGTTATGAATTAGATAGTTTCAGTTCATTCATTTAAGTTTATCATGAACTTGTAGCTTTCAGTAAGGAGATTTGAGCCAGACAGAAAAAGATTGAATTACTTCTTGTCTCATGGGAAGCTCTTCTCTTTTGATGGAGACTTCAGGCACTTGAGGGTCAGTGCAGAGCAGCTTGCACAATGTCCTCTTGGCTATGTTCCAAACCATCAAACCCTTTTCACTGGTTTTCATTGCCAGCACTTGCTTAACCTTCACCAACCCCACGATGAGCTAAGCCAAATAAAAAAATGTAAAGCAAAACCAGTCCAGATGGAAAAAGGTGAGCAGATGTTTTGGTGAGGCTGGGATGATCCATTAACAAGAATACTGTTTTGTTGACATATACATAAAAACTATTCTTGTGCACTGAAATACACCACTTTTCATTACCCCAGACCTTTGTTCTTCCTTTTTAGATATACAAACAATTCTGAAACTGCACTCTACTTTTCTTTGCATAATGAGATGAGTGTAATGGAAAAGAAATGGCTTCCTCACCTGACTGTAGCAATAGTTTCTAGCAAATTATTTCCTAAATAGCAAGACCTGTGAGTAATGAAAGGGTTCAGCCTTTTTAGGGCTGCTCCCAAATAATTAGAGCTGCAGTTCTTACAGAACTCCTGACTTGAATGTCTATGCTCATAGATTCTCAGCAAATGTTTTGTAAGTTGTTGCTTATATTTATTAGAAGAAAAAAGTTAAATAAGCTGGAAAATTGATATCCTCTGAACACTAGTATTTTTAAGTCTGTTAATGGGAGGTATAGCTGTGGTTGTTACTAAGAATGAGAGTCTCAGACTGTGTATACCTAAAGAAACTCCTGAAATGGGTGTTTCCTTGGGTGTCATAAACTTCAATTTCCCTTCAGTTAATAAATAATAATTCAGTCTCAGGTCAGAAACAAAGCATGTAATTTCGAGAGACTTAATTTGTGTGTGCAATTGCAGCTCACTTCTGCGAAATTAACCACATACACAAATTTATGGTGCCTTGCAGTACCGCTTGTTCTTCAAAGCCAAATGGCTGGCCTGTGTGGTGTGCTCTCAGCCTGCTGCTGCTGAAGGTAAATGATGTTTGCGGAAGAGAGCAGTGCTCTCCATGTGTACCTGCAGGATACCACAAGGCTACTCATGCTAAAGACAGTCTCTCTTCTGCATTGTTTCCTAAGAGGGCAGAACTTTTCCTTTGTCACAGAGAGTGCCATTATTGCGTTGATTAGCTGTTTGATAGGGTGCCACTCCTGGGACAGCTATAAATTAGTATAGTATATATTATGGTAATGAAGAGGCGCAAGGGAGAATAAAAGAGCTCATCAGGAAGGAAATTCACTGGGAAGAAAG
This sequence comes from Ceryle rudis, assembly GCA_033439905.1. Lineage (NCBI taxonomy): Eukaryota > Metazoa > Chordata > Aves > Coraciiformes > Cerylidae > Ceryle > Ceryle rudis. The sequence continues at coordinate 24,874 of JAAGNO010011166.1, read as the reverse complement.
AATTAGTTGGACATTGAGTGGGGCAGTTCCTGAGGAACAAAAAAACTTGACAACCTATAAGTGATAGATGTAGAGAAGTGAGAATAGATAAAATGAGTGGGTACAAAATATTTGGTTGTTAGCAAACAGCTCTGAACAGATGAAGAAATAGGTAAGATTGAAGGCACATAAATGAAAAAGTCTTTCATGATGCAATTTTAAACAAAAGAAAGTGAAATAATTTATACCTGCCTTGTTCATGTTTAAGGTTAGTGTTAACAGGAGCCTAGTGGCTTATTGATGCATCCATGTATATTGCCCCAAATAATAGTAAATCCATCCTGTAGATAAAGGGTGTAGCAGATGCGATCAATCTTTTGCCATCTAAGGGCTCTGCTCTGAACACTGATACTAGTTAATCTCCAATTCAATGGCTCAATTGCTCACTGAAATAATTAATTACTCTGATGAATCTCTCTAAGTTATCAGTGCAGAGATCTACAAGCAGGGTGCCTGCAGAAACAAATGTGCAAGCTCTTTGTAATCCTTACAAGTTTGATATTTTAAAATTGAGATTATTTCCACAAGAAAACATCTTTGTACATTATCAAGACAGGAAAAATTACAAATGGAGTATTCAATAGATAAAATATTTTTCCCTTCTCTTGCGGTGCTTTGTTTATTTACTTTAATTAGATTTCCAAAAACTAAGTGAATTTTTGGTCTGATAAAAAGCTTGCAATAGTTCATTTTAAAGTCTAATTCAAAGAACTGGCTGACTAAGAAGCTTATGCTGCATGTGTTTTGAAGCCAACTAAGATACTGTTGCCCCAGTGTGATAAGATAAAGTACCAGATGTATGTAGGAAAACGTTTCTTGATCCATCTTGGAATTTCTTTTTTTTAATTGTTATTTTATTCTTGTCTGAAGAAGCTTTTGAATAATTATATGTTATCTTTTGAAATGGAGAGAAGGTTTTCCCCCTTTATGCAGATAGGGATGTTTGAGTCACACAGGTGCAATTCCCATTCTTTTTTTTGATGCTAGAGTTAGGCCCCATAGATGCTTTCAAGCAATCCAACTGCAGTATTTCCCTCCTGGTTTGGAAATGTGAATAAAGTGATATATTTCCCATTTCTTGACTCTTTTGGCATTCCTCCCTGAAAGGGAGGAAAAACCTTATAAAGTTTCCTTTGGCCTAAAAAAGCAAGAACATCTGTTGCAGCTGCAAGTGGTGGGCTGGCTGTGCAAAGTTGCAGCCCATTACCATGGGTGCCTGCAGCAGGGTTCAGAAGGCTGCCACCAGCCTACGCAGCCCTTTGCAGGAAGGGGAGACACCACCCTGGGGTACCTGTGGTTGGGAGAGGGGGTGAGCAGAGGATGGGTATCCAGGGTGTGCTGGCTGGAGGAGGAAGTTGCACCCTGACAGTGGAGAAGAGCTGACACTGACATGTGCTCAGAGGTTTTTAAAAGAAGGAAAAAAAAAAAACAAAAAAAAAAAAAAAAAATCAGATCTTCACATTTGGTAAATACAGCTGCTTGGCAAGGAGGGTGTTGGAGTACTGGGCTCTGCACTCCCTCCCAGGAAGGAGTCACAGTTTTTTCAGGTGATGCTGGGCAGAAAGCCACAACTGCTGACCTGATGTTTTCATGCCAAACAGCACGTTCCCTCTCAGCAGAGCTGGTGAGAGGCAGTCTATCCTGGCCGCAGTGCTTGGACAGCACTGGTCTCTGCACAGGTTGAGCAGGTGCAGGGCAGGCTCTGGGAAGTGCCTCGCAGGGGGCCATTCGCTTTCCTCTGCAGCACAGCCCCTGAGCTCCAGTGTCTGCCTTGGAGGGAGGATGGTTGGGTGCAACTTGAGGCTGACAGGAGATAAAGAGGCTTAAAGCAGAGAAGTACTATGACCTCTGAGTCCCTTCGTCTTTTTGGAGGCATTGTGAATTTATTCTGATTTCAACCTTACTCAACTGGGTTTTGGTTTTTGTCCTGGTTATTTGCTGCTTTTTTATCTCCAAGATGTAAACATTAAGTAGCTTATTGAGAAAACTAAAAGGCCACAAAATATTTTTGAGGTTTATGGGAACGTGTGAAAGACAGTTATCTGCTTTTTAGAATATTAGATGACCTTATGTAGGTTATGCTGAAAACTAAATAGTCAAACATTTGTGTTCTCTTTCTTTACAGCTCTGACTTCCACACCAGTTATGGCAGCTCCAAATACTACTACGTTTCAGTGGTCCTACCAACTGTCCATATGCATGCTTTCAGCTCATGGCTGGTGCAAAACTGTGCATTCTCTTTTAAACACAAAAGAAAAAACGATTAAGCTAGCCAGAATTGGCTTATGTTTGCTGAGAGAGTGCACATGGACACTGGGTGTTCAGTTGACTTGTGGTAATTTGTTAAGCTATGAATGAATGCAATTTAATTGAGAACCTCCATCACAACCACAGAGTAGTGTTTGCCTGCTACTTTGGAGCTAATGTAATGAAATCCATGAAGAGAGGAAGACAGTCTGAAAGCACAAGACTGTTTCAGGTCTGATAGGTTTAGTTCTCTCCTTTGCTATAGAATTTTGTGACAGAGGGCATATCACTGCTTGTCTCCATTACATATCATATGAAAATGAGGATGATAAATGACAGATTTGTATTTTATTCGGAGTGTTTGGGGGATAAATTCATTGAGGGCTGGAAATGGATTGCTATAAACAGTAAGAATAAGCTGCCAAGGCCAGGTAACTTACACAATGTAAGCCTAGGCAAACCTCTACTATTGAATGACCCCATTTAGATAAATCACTTTGCATTTTGAGGGCAAGAAGAGAAAAAAACAACCTCAGATTTCACAAGAACACTGAGCCTGGTGGTTGTTCCCTGTGCCTCCACGCACAAGATATCTTATGTATTCCCCACTTAGAGATGACACGAGTATTAAGAAGGAAAAATGAGTGCTGTGTATCCAGCATGTGAATTCTGCCAATATGTGATGCATTAAGCTCCATCAGAAGTGTTTGAGGTCCAAAAGGGCATACTGATATGGAAGCCACATTAGATTTGATTATTAAATGACTTGAAAGATAGATGTAGGTATTAATGTAGCACACCTGCAATTCTTCCTGATGCACTTTGATCTAGCAGATGATAATTTGTAATGGCAACTCCGGTCCATCTGCAGTTTGTTAGGATGGCAGCCAATGTACATTATGGCTCAGTTACTGGCAACCAAGACATCTGTCAACCAAAATAAATTTAAAAAAAAAAATCAATTGTTGTTATCACCAACTCTTCACTGAGTAAATGCTGCTTGTGAGGTGCTGGTGCTGCCTGCTTGCTTCCACATCTACTTCATAAATGTCCATGATGCTTTCTTCCCTCTCTCCTTCCCAACCCATTCCCATGCATTTGGCTTTTCTCACACTGATAGCGGGAAGCACCGCTAATGATAGCGGGAAGCACCGCTAATGACAGCGGATGCGAGAATGGCTTCTTGCAGGCACAGGCCAGGTGCCTGCTGTTCAGGAGTGGTACTCCACCAGGCTGCAGCTGACAGAAGAAGGCACTTAGCGTGGGGTGGAACAGGTAAGAGGGAAACTTCCATGTCCTGTTGTCTGGCAGTTTGGCAGAAGGAGCAATCAGACTCATGTCAGCATGACAAGAATTTTAATTGAGAATGAAGCCACTCAAGCTCATTAAGCTGGTCTTAATTTGTAGCTTAAAGGTAGCTAGTTTCCATTAAAACCAGATATAAATATATGTGCACAGTTTGACCTGCTTGGGTATCCTGGGATTTGCTTTTCATCACAGAGCTTCCTGGGGGCTAGCCACCCTTCCAAGGGAGCAGACATGTGGGGAAAGGAAAAAGATTAAATTCCCACTGCAGCATTTTCAGCAGAGCCCTTGGTTTGGTGAAAGGTTTTGCTTTCCCTCCAGGGGAAAAGACAAAGCTCTGATGCTCTAAAGCCCTTCATCTTGGACCGAGACATGTGTGCACCTTCAGTGGAAGACAAGGGGTTTTGGTGAGCCCTAGGTCTCCTTCTTCTCCTGTCCTCCTTCTGTTGTGATGTTATTGTTTTGGAAATATATTTATGGCTCTCCTACAGCCTCAGGAAACTAATAAGTAAATGTTTCTGTTACCACAGTGAGAGGAACTAGGGCTTTCCTTCTAAGTCTTTGTGCTAGGAGGAAAACTACCTGTTTGCATCCAGGTGGCAACTTATCTAAATTAAAGCAGAGGACACTAACATGAGCATTGTGCTACCAGGATTTTCACAGAGTATGCTTTTCACTGTGGCCTAGCTTTTATTGGCAGCTTATTTTTCCTTTTAACACCTTTGGGTTCTTGCAAAGAGACAGAGTGTGCATGCCATTTCAAATGACCATGTTACAAATCCCTCCCTTTCTTCTCCTTCTGCACCAACAACAGTTTTCCACATGTGTTATTTAAATGTCAAACACAAAGAGGGGATCTTTCATACATGCCAGGTACATGGCATACATAGGCACAGCATGAAAAAAATATCTGCTGTTTAGTTCATGTGTGGTACACCTACAATATATGGCAGAAAAGAGTCGTATATATTCGTGGAGTATGTTATATTACAGTCCTTACATGCTTTCAGTCTTTGGATGTTCCCTTCATAACTACCTCTCACTCTTCTTTCTCCTATCCGCTCCTGGGGATCATCTCTAGGGAAGAAAATTGCGTGTCTGCAAACCAGGTAACAGACATCTTTAAAAGATAAAACAGGGACTTAGCTGAAGGATAGGTTTACTAAGGTTGCTAAAGCAATTATAACATTAAGATGATTGATTTTATGGATAGTTGTGGAGGAAATTAATCGCTTGGATGTATCACTATGGTGCAGAGTAAATTCAAGAATTATAGTTATAAATGCCAAGCATATAATAAAATTATAAATGGATCCATAACCTAGGACAATGATGGATCTTCTGAAAGTTCAACCTTTCTGGTTTGTGTTTGCTTGCTTGCTTGCTTGCTTTTGGTTTTGGGTTCTTTTTATCCCCCCCTTACCTGGTTATGACATAGTCATATTTCAAATCTGAGAAATAAGAACAAAGCCTTGTCTTTTCGGATGCTTACCTACATAACATTAATATTATGTATAACTACTGTTAGTGGTTCCTGTCCAGAACACACTTGTGGCCATACACTAAGTTTAGAAAACTTAATACTTGTTTGCTGAATGAATAAGTACTCTCCCTCCACAGAATATAATCAGAGTCAAAGAAATACACTCCCATCCACCGTTCTTTTTGGTATTCACACAGGTGGTTTTTTTTCTAAGGTTGTTCAAGCTGACAATTGCAAACATTTCTCCATATGTTACTTTTTCAACCTGTTAAAATTCTATTTGTGCAGTTAGAAGTACAGTTTGTAATTTCCTACGGTTTGTAATTTCCTACTAAGTTCAGAGATTAGTGTTCAGGAAAAAAAGGATATAATAGTCTTTGAAAGCTGCTAGCACTGAAGGATTCTTATGTCTGACCCAGCTCTGTAGAAGATAACAGGCCAGTACAGGCTGGTTTCTTTTAAGGATGTCAGTGGGACTCAGCAGAGAAACCTCCTGTGTGCCTGCATCTCACTAATTTACATTTGACACTTAAGCAAAAAAGAAAAAATATTCAGGTTTTGAATACTAAATTTTTTCTTCAGAAGAATATAGTGAAGCAGTCTACATGTTCCTCAATTTCCACAGACTTAACAAAGGCAGTTGGAGAGTTGGGTAGGCACCTGAGTCACTGGATTTGTCTAGCAGCAAAAATATACTACTAGCAATTTAAAATGTTTATATTTAGAGTGCAACAAAAGAAAAAAAATCCCTAAGCAAGGATGTTTATTTGAAAACTAAACCCCATCTAGACCTCAATGAACATTTTGAACTTGTATGACAGGACTTTGGTGGTATTATAAAGAGAGTCTTTTTTCTTAGTCTGCATTTCTGTGTGGATCATGTGAGCTTTTTATCACCCATAACTCTGAGGTATAGGCGTGTGTGGTCAAGCAGCTCTCCAACCTCAGGGGAATGTGAAAGGTCAATGCTTCACAAATTAGTTATATTTACAAAATGGAGTTGTAGAAGACACTGTTGCAAAAGCTACTTTTTCTGCATTTCTTTTAAAGTATCTGTAAAAGTTATCCAAGATCTAGAAAGTCTAAGATGTAATATTCCTAGGGATATTTCCACTTAATGGTAGAAATATGTTTATGGAAGAGGGAAGAATATGTTGCTCGAGAAAGGAAAAACATTCTGGATTTTCCTCTACCTGTGGATTGTAAAATGTTATAGTGATTGCTCTCACATTGTGCTTTTTTGACTGCTCATGTTATGGCTCTGTACAAAGACCAAAATATGCACTGTGAAATGTTGAAAATGAGATGTTAACTTTAGCACTGTGCTAGCACAATCCATGTCATAAATTGTCAAGGTATGCAGGTCTGTCTGTCCTGAGCAGTAAAGCATGTTAGACCCATGGCTTAGAGGGAACAGGCCACGTGCAGCTGCCACTGATTTAGTCTGCAGAAAAAGCTAAGGATGATGATGCCCACAGGGTGTTACTTGCAAGTATTACTGCTGGGGACACTGAACTGCTTTATGTGGCTCCTGCTGATTATGTCATTTCAGAATAAGTTGAATAAAATTCCAGAAAGCGCACTGTCGGGAACCTTTTTGACCAGGAGTGGGGGAAACCATTAAGCAGTAAGAATCTCAGCCAGATACTTCCATTTTATTTGATCATTTTAATGATTTACCATTTCCTTGACTGACTTTTATAACAATTTTGTCTTGGATGTTAAAGTCTTTTTAATTTAGTTCTTTTAATTATTTTTGCATGTGCCACTATTTCCCTTTCAAATGGAATATGAATAGAGGTGGCTTTTCCCGATGTTCACTTTGCTAAATCAGCAGAGGTAATTGAACTAGAACCTCCTTTTGATAATTTATAATCATAGGATAATCTTCTTTCTGAGAAAGCCAATAAAAGAAAGTATGCTTTGATTCACTGCAGCTCATAGGCACTTCTAAATATCGTGGAGATGGCAAAAGGTTGTCATGTTTTTAAAGTCACAAAATTGGGAGATGGGTTTTCTGGTTGACCTTCACTGACCTTCCTAGACTTCTCAAGAGGCTTTACCAATCTCTTACCTTATTCTTCATATTTTAACATTAACATGTTGATAAAGTTAACATTTTGATATATAACTTATATTAGAAGCTTCCTGTGTATTTTGGGAAACATTAACTTTTGTACTTGTTGCTAGTCCAGCTTATAGGACTCAGAAGTCAAAACTGGAGGCCACCTTCAGAATGTTGTGAGTGTTCATCTCTTCCTATTTGCACAACTCTAAAATGAGGACTATTTTCTAATTCACAGTAACAACAACAAAAAAATATGTCTACAGGTAAAGTACATTGAGGACTTGGTTAGAAAATTTTTATGTACAACAAATGCAAAAGACTTATCAGTTCATAGGGTTACAAGCTGGCAGTAAAGAAAAAGTAATGTTATGAAATATGAATTGGAGGTCTAGAAAATAATTTTATTTGATTTAAGATTAAAATTATTTTTAATTTCATCCAGCTTTGCACTTGGAAACTAAAGATACCGTGCTTTTTTGTTGTTTTGATTTGTCTTGTTTTGTTTCTTGTTGTTGTTTAAATTGTTTTTCTTTGTTTGAATGTTTCAAGTGCTTCATCTGGAAGAAATAAAAGTGGTCTCCTATATTCTCACTGATAGGGAGTCAGTACTTCAAAAATAATAAAAAATTCTTCAAGATCAGCAACCTACATTGTTGCAAGAAGCACTTTTAAATTTTGGGTTATAAATTATATCAAATAATTCAGGTAAGTGATAGATAGATAGATAGACAGACAGACAGACTTGCCTTCATCCTAATACAGAAGAGGAATATTGGTCAACCTCAAGGTGAAATCAGTAAAGGTTAGGTGATGTGTCTGAGAGACAGTCAGGGATGGGCAAAGGTAGATGGAATTCAAAACAGAGCAAATTGAGTGTGGGGAGTGAACAGGCAGCAAAAGTGATTCTCTGAAAAACAAAAGCAAGGAGAAGAAATACAACAGACCTTGAACAGCAGTGGGAAAGTTTTGACTTTTTCCTATTCACAGGAAAGAACTGACAGCAGCTTAGGAGCAGAGGCTGGAAACAGCAGGTGCAAAACTGAATTCTAACTAGCGTGGGTGCTCTTATCAAGAGGGCTTAGTCCCACTTTGCCTTTGTGACCTTACTGGCATGGAAAGCCATTCAAACTTTGCCTTCCTAATGCAGTATCTGTTATGGGAGGGGTTTGGACCATGTGTTCAGTTCATATCACTGTTCATTTCATGTGTTGACAGGTTGCCATATGCCCCAAGGCTTTTTCTCCCATCTCTTCTCCCCTAGTTGAAAACTCTTCTTTTTCTACCTATATGTGAGAAATCACTTGCACTCACCAAAATAAATATCGAATCAAGGAAAATGGATGGCAAGTTTCTAAAGAGAAGATATTTAAATCGCTTCTGTTACATTAAATATTAAGATCTTTTCTGCCTGTAATGAAATTACTCTTTTTGTCTTTATTACTGCATCTCATATGATCAGTTACTCGCATGATAAAAACTTGGTGATGTTTGTGTATTTGCTTTATAGCAGTTCCTTACTCATGAAAGACCTTTTTGTGTGTCCAGACCATTAACATATGGTTTCCTTTTAAGCTGGTGCCTCGGTAGACTATAGACTAGTAAACTCCAAAGGGGCAAATGAAAGTGGAGGAACAAAAGAGAACAGAGATGGAGAAGCAAAAGGATGTTCATGAAAAGCTAGAGACAAGGCTGCAGTTTTTATACTACAACAGTAACTTTTTTTTTTTTTTTCTCCAAATAGTAACAAGGCAAATGCAGAAACCAATGCAGCTGCTGAGACTGTAAACTAATGAATTTCTGGAGAAGAAATTGATTATCCCACTCAGCAAGACTATTTGAATGTTAATTCATCCAGCGATGAATTTGACAATACAGCTGATACCCACGAAGGTATATGTTCTGTTTTCTCAGAACATTTAGCTCATACCTGGGAATTCATGTCTGGATTGACCTAGAAGCAAAGTGTCTTCCAACTGAAAATCCAAATATCTCTTAAAGAGGCATCACTCACAGAAAGATAATAGATGTGCTAGAGCTATAAGAGTTTCTAACAACAAAAGTCTTTATTAACTAGTCAAATTACCAGTCTGCAGTAATTTGGGTGTCTTGATGAATGTAATTTTGTAACTGAATTAAAAACTACAAATCCCAAATGCTACATGCAAATATATTTCTTTGGCAATCGGAGGATGTTTTCATTCCTGTCTCTGTTTTATTTTAAAAAAATATCACTTTAGAAAGTGGTAAAAAATTCTATTCTCACTGAGATAAAGAATAACTCAGTTTATTACTCTGATCTCTGTACAAGTCATAGCCCACTCTAAAGCTGACCATAAATTACATAAACTACAGCGATTGCTTTTGGTATATGAAAAAAAATGCACAGAAAAATTTCAGAAGAATATGAATCACTTGGCTTATACCCTGATACAGCTTGACATGTGCCATCTCCCTTTTTTTTTTTTTTTTCTTAAATCCCAAATAGTAAGAAAAAAGTGAAAGTCTTACC